>OY783193.1:30037081-30315038 GCA_963678675.1 Xiphydria camelus
TATAAGCAGAGTAAAAGTGCCCTTGCTTATTTTCGACAAATGGAATTTTTCTTACATTGATAACTTAAAAAAAAAATTATTCACAAAATTTCAAATTTTTATCCAACGAATTGCAATAGTTACGTTTAAAAATCAATTTGTTCAATCTGTACACGTAATAAATAGAAAAAATGAATAAAAAATTTTGCAAAAATTATGAAAATTCAGTTACGTCCGAATATTTGAAACCACGTAGAAAAACTGACTTCCGTATTTATTTTAATGGAGAAAAAAAATTGTTAAGTTTTAAAAAATATATTAAAATATGATCTAGACAAATGACCAACTTGAAAATTTTGTTCTTACATTTTGTCACAATTTTCTATAAAATCTAGGAAATTCAGAATTTTTGAAAGGATGCATCACATGGAAATTATAAAAAATATGATTTTTATTTAACTTTATCGGTTAAATTGATGGAGATAAAATATATTTAACTGCAACTTTGATGTAAAAATAATATTACATTTACAAAAATTAAATAACAGTACAGAAATGTTACCAATAAGGTAGACAAAAAAGAGTTGCACAGTCATTTTATAAACGTTTATTATTTAATAATGTGTGAAAAAGGTTTCCAAAAATTGCATTACGTATTTTCATGTCGTTATTCATTTTTGAACTTGGTATTATTCATTATGTTATGTTTTTAAGTATATGCAAAATTATATTCTTAAGGAATTTTGAAATTATTAGTCTTCATCGCTGTCTTCGTTTATCACTGGATTTACGCCTGTCACGGTAAAAAGATTACTGAGGATTTCAGCAGGTCTAACAACTTTTGATAAATATCGAGCATGTGATAAATAATAGATAACTGCTGCTACATGAGAACAGCAACCTACTGTGCGTTTTCCGTTCGCACATTCGCATGTATACCGTGAAATGCCTGTATGTCCAGTGTAATTCGGCACATACTGTACAAAACATTTGTACGTCTTGCTGTTAATATGTCGAGACCTAACTTGAACCTTAATAATATCTTGCTTCTCTTTATGATAATGAAGATCGATTTCGTTGTTTGTATTCATAATCTCTGCTAAATAAGAAATAGCTTGAGATAGTTGATATGTTCCGGTAAACAATATCTTTAAGTCCTTCTCAGTCATCTCTGGAAAATCTAACAGATCGGATGAGGTTAATTGGTTAAATTGAGCTTTTCTTCGACTCCACCGTTGATTTTCAACTTCTTCTGCCAAATGATTATCTACATTCTGGCGGGAATTCATTTGCGCAACAATCTGATCGCACATGTCTACATCCGAATCCAAGCGTTTGCCAAACATGTTTTGCAGGAAACAAGCAATTCAGCAGAGTAAACTAACTTTCGGCAACAATTTGTTATTTAATTTGTTGTGAAGAAGGCGATATTTCTGACCAATTATACCATGAATTGCCTCTACGACCCATCGAACTTTAGTTACTCGTCGAGAATCATTCGATTCCATGGCTGTTAATTGATTTCGTTTTCCCTTCAATGCAGGCATAAGAACTTCATATCCTTTTGTTTTTAAATGCTCCACCACATCACGAAAACCGCGGTCTACAATACAAATATCTCCTTTTGTCATAAGCTTTTGTAAACCATTCGGATCTTGCAGAACAATCTTCATAATTTCTGCATCATTCTGTTTAGCGTAAAAGGGCCCAGGAACATCAACAACGTATCCATCAGTAGTGCATATCGTAAATGGTTTACACAATGGAACCCCCTTTTGAACGGAAAATGATTTACGTTGATATTCGTTATTTTTACTTTTCTCGTGTCGAATATATGTACCGTCAGAAATTAGTAACAATTTATCATTGACATTATACAATCTTCGAGCCATATTAGACGTGTGATGGGTAATAAGATCGGCACGAGATATTGATCCGAATTCAAAACGTAATGGTAACACGTCCTTTTCAAAAGAATTAAGGACCTCATTAAAATAATCAGATACTTGCTGTGGCCTATCGATACCCAAAACTGCAGAAATCATATTGTTAGAATTGCCACTACGCAATTTAAAGAGAAAAACGACAAGTGCTTGTGTCACATTGCGCCACTCTGATTTTCTCATCGATGTTAACATGTCACGTAGTTGCATGATGTTTTCCCAAGTTAAACCTGTGAATGTTTTCAGTTGTTCTTCGGGTAGTGAAAAATCACCTACTTTATCTGCGATCGTTGCATTACTTTTAATAGATATTTGTTCGAGTAGTTTTTTGAGTTCAGATACTTCAATAGAGCTAGTGTTTGAATGGATCTTTAATCGCTGTAATTCGTCGTCAAAAAACTTTTTCTTTATTAAATGATGTTCGCAACACCTGTTTCCATTTGGAATAAATATATTTTTTTTCGTGTAAGCTTGTAGGCGAGCATCAAATGGTGCATTAATGAGTCGAGCTGAACTATTGCATATGAAACAGTAGTTGTGTGTTGATACAACTCTTTGAATAGGCATGTCAACAAATTCCTTTTCTGAAGTACTTGTGTTATATGTATTCGGTTGAAATGTAGGATCTTCAGTAGAAGATTGTGAGTTGGGCTCGTTGGAGTTATTTGACGACCACGAACACTGTGGCTCTAAACTATACGAATTTTCATTTGAAGACTTGCTTTCAGATTTTTCTTCAACATTATTTTTGTCACGATAAATTATCATTCGACATTTGGAGCACAAAACATCACCAATATTAATTTGTTTGTCTGCTCTTTTCGAATAATTTTCAGCTTCCACAACTGTTAGTACAGTTTTTGCTCTTCCACTAGTCTTCCGAAGCACTACACTACAGTTTGTACATTTTGATTTCTTATTATCTGCACCAATGTCTTCCATATTTTTGCTTTTTTACACCTAAGCAAGAAAAGTTAAGAATAAAATACTGATACATCAGTCACACTTTGGCTTAAACTGCTGTTTAATTTGTCGATATGAATACTGTACTTACATTAATTGTCAAACATTAGTTTTTTTATTCTTAAAGTATTTAGTGGATCAAAATTTGATAAAAATTTCCACTTCAAAACATTTAAATCATTTATTGAAACTGTAATCAACAGTGATAGATGATATTTTCATATTTTATGAAAAATAATATGAATTTTTTCCACTAGGTGTCTCAATATGTACTACATTGTCGTTGGCGCCAACATTTAAAAATGAAAATGTACGTTTCTGAGCAATTATTTTTGAATGTATACATTAATGTTGCTAAAATTCAATTATAACCAATATTAGAAGTAATTTTGGTATGACACACCAATTTAAAAAATTCCGAAATAGCATATTTTACATTCAAATGAAGAAAATAGTTCAGAAAAAAAATGGGGACGTTGGTCACTCACTGGAAAAGGGTCAAAATAAAGGTCTAAAAGTTTCAATAATTTTTTTCTCCAATTTATTTATCCTTTTTTTTCTTTTTTACCAGTTTTGACTAATATTTAGGCTTGGTAATTTTTCTGAATTTTTTTAGAATTTTTTGATAACTCATTCGATTTTTGAATGCATAAGTTTAAAAATTTCATTTTTGAATACAATTGTTACAAATCGTTAGATAAAAATCTGAAATTTTGTACCGAAACTTGTTTTTGGATTATTAACCTGAAAAAAAAATAATTTTTTGAAAATAGGCAAGGGCACTTTTACCCTGCTTATACGGCTAGGCTCTTTCTAGAATTTTTCTGTCAGCTGTTTCTTAAATACATTATGTATAATTAATATGATGACCATGTCCGACACTCAAGCCTTTTGTTATATAGTCTTGGAATCACTTTTTCTAAGCATAGGTATGTCAAACGGCTTGCGTGGGAAAATGGCGGGAATTTCTAGAATTTTTCTGTCAGCTCTTTCTTAAATACATTATGTATAATTAATATGAAGACCACGTCCGACACTCAAACCTTTTGTTATATAGTCTTAGAATCACTTTGTCTAAGCACATGTCAAACGGCTTGCGTGGGAAAATGGCGGCAATTTGCATACAATTTTCTGCAACTTTCCTATGTTTTAAAAATTTGAAGGCCACGCTCTACCGTATGTCCCACTCTGTATTGGCCAGTTTGAAATTACCTTCGGGCAGGCTTGGTCGGTACTCGAGTCGTTTAATACCGGTAGAAGTCGAGTCGGTAGTCAGAGTTGGTGTCAATTCGGGAGTTCGAAGCGTCTAACCTCGAAATTATGAATTTGTGAATAATGGAAATTACTCACCATTATTCACAAATTCACAATTTCGAGATTAGACGCTTCGATCACCCGAATTGACACCTACTCTAATTACCGACTCGACTTCTACCGGTATTAAATGACTCGAGTACCGACCAAGCCTGCCCGAAGGTAATTTCAAACTGGCCAATACAGAGTGGGACATACGGTACACTTAAGCCATTATTTTTTTACTGACTTTTAAATTCATAAGTTTTTATTGCAATTAATTTCGTTCATGGAAAAATAACTGAAAAATCGACAAAAATTTGCGTTACATTTTACGACCCTAAAATGTACTTATCCATTCGCGCCACTCAAGCCAATATTATTTTCGGGCTAGTGACGATGTACGTTTCCATACTTTCAATAGGCTTGTGTGGGAAAAACGGTTAAAATCTCGATTTTTTCTTACAAGATTACGCCATTATTTCATCCCTTTATCCACATGCAGCACTCAAGCCTTTGGTTTTCTGAAGCCAGGTTTTATTAATAATTCATTTAGTGAACAAGGCTTGCGTGAAAAAATGGGGAAAGAACACCTTTTATTTCTGTTAAGAAAAATCGATTTTTCCGTACGTTATCCCCAGGGGTCATTCGTAAATTTCACTTCATTCTACTCAACATCGAAGTACTTTTCAACCCTCTTCGAGGCTTGTATGCGAAAATGGGGCACCAGAATCTGTCACTATCTGATGGTCTACTAGTGCGCCTTCGTGCGTGGCGCGAAATGGTCCCCCGTTAAGCCGGTCCCAGACAATGCGTGCATTCGGCGAATGCGCGAACATTCGGAGATCCTACTACGCCTTCGCCTACCCTCCCACACGCTACAGTATATGGAAAATGTTCGTGCTTTCGGCAAATGCACGAACGTTCGGGTTCGATACCGCTCTCCAATTTCAGGGGCCTCACGGCGTCTCGTATTACGTACCGTCTCGTATTACGTACACAAAGAAACATCGTATTTTTTGTCTAGAAATATACGGATATAATTCACATTCCTCTAGGAAAAAAAGCATATAACCGCAATTCATGGAAACCCTTGATTACGAGAGATGTAGATCCTTTCAGTATATATTATAATATAAAATGATCCATATGTCGGACTATCGCGCTCACTGACCTGGTGCACCTAGACACGAAAAACTGTAGGGAAAATCTGTCATTTCCCGTGATCGTCGATCTCGTGCACCTGGTCACGATAAACTGTAGGAAGAACTTCGTAATTACCTTGATCGTCTACCCAGTGAAACAACCAAGTAAGAATGACGGAATGATGAATGAAAATTTATTCGTTATTCAAAATTATTTGAATGATAAATGAAAATTTAATCTTAACTATTAGTCATTCAATTATTAATTTTTCTTATGACGCCCATCCCTGACTCCAATGATATTCTATTTTGTTTACAAATGTACAAAAAACTAAGTTATAAAATATTTCTAGAAATACTATTTATAATCAACATTTACGCAATCAGATGACCGGACTGTTGAGAAATGAATAGTTGGATCTTTTAGATTTTTAGAAATATTAGTGGAGTATCTAAATTGTATGCACAACTCCAATAATTCGAAGCATCATTTAAAAATTTTAAAATATAGTCTTAAAAATCTTTGTCGATGTATTGCCATGATTTATTCGGAGTGGAGAAATTGGAAAAATTATAAAATATTTACCTCTGAGTTCATAATTTCTCCTGGAGTATATATAGGTTTGAGAAACTTCTGCATAGTTTCAAAGGCAAACCAGTTTGGTTTGTAAATGTCTTCTGCCCCAGCACCAGAGCTGCTGGATTAAACCCTTCGTTACTCACGTGGGTTTTTGAAACATTAAAGCTCACCTGGAGTGTACCCTACACCCCAGTTAAAGACTAACGTTTTCTTAGTGAAAAATTGAAATTTTTTATTTTAAAGCTTGCGATATTGCCTAATGATCTCAACATTAAAAAAAATAAATTTCGTAATTTTCTAATTGAAAACAAAACTCGAAGTCTCGGTATATGAGGTCTCGGTTTTCAGACGCTCAGGTCTCCCTGCCGATTTTTATTTAAAAAAATAGTATAAATAATAGACTGAGGATAGTTGTCGTACTCTCGTTTTATTAACAAAGTACCAATTAACAAATTGGAACAAGTTTTATAGAAAAATATTAAATATTGAATTAATACAGACTGTTAAAAATCACTATTTAACTCTTTGCAGCGTTCTATCGAAGAGATAAATCGGTTTTGTCCTGCGCTTTTGGTGCCAAATTCTTTAATGAAATGTTTCCGAAAGGTACTAGAAGTGCAAACCTTGAAAAAAAAACTCTAGGCGTGGCATGCAAAAAAAGGAGGCTGGGGTGTAGCCTACACCCCACGTGAGTAACGAAGGGCACGGTAGGCCTGAAACCAGGCTAAATCAATCGTATTAGCACCACGGTTTTCTTGACGGATTTCAAATAAGTATAATAAAATAAGCTCAAATCCACGTTGATAGTAAAATCGCCCGAGCCGTTTTGACAGAAATCGAATTTAGGGCAAAAAAATAATGAAAAGGATTGATTTTTATTTTAATGTTATAATTCAACATTTTACCATTGGTTGTTTACTAAATAAAGGTCATAATGACATTATAACAATTCTGAACGAGTCCTCCGCGCTTAGAGTTTCCAGTTTTCTCGTCAGGTGGCGCCATCACGAGAAATAGTTTATGAACCCGCGAATGATTTTAGTGTGAGTTTGATTGATTGTCAGTGTCACTAAATAGTTTAATGACAACTATTTACAGACCACGTATTCCTTAAGTAGTGTGTTACACAGTTGGTGAACTGCACATTGAACTTATACGCGGTAGAATAGTTTCTTGGCGAATTCTGGACCTTGTTAAAAAAATGTCTGTGAAAACTCATGCCGGTTCCCATGAAGAAAATCGCGAAAGAGTGTGCATGTTATGTTTCAAAAAGAAAGCGGATATGCGAAAAATTACTGGAGCTCTTCAGAGCGCTGTTCAAAACATTTTTCCTTATAATCCTGAAGAAGACGACCGTCTTCCACGAGTAGTATGCAGTGCTTGTAAAACACTGATTTACCGAAGAAAAAAGGATCCGAATTCGCCTGCAGTTAAGATTCCCGATTACTCTACATTTCCTTCTTTGCCAAAAAATACAAGGAAGCAAGATAAAATAAAATGTCAATGCAGATTATGTGAGTTCGCACGAACTCCGGGACATCAGAACTTTGTAAAGAAAAATAGTAGTACCAATAAAAAAATTGTCAAGCAATGTGCAAGATGTAGAAAAATTTTGCGAAAAGGAGTAGTGCATTTTTGTTCTAAAAACAACAGTTATGCAAATCTAGTCAACTTAATTCAATCAGAATTGCCTCCAAAAGAACAGGAACATTTAGTAACTGATCTGATTTCAAATATAAGCAGTGAAAATACTCAAAAAACCGGTACTGAAATGCACTTATCTCGACGCCATGGTAAACCGCTAAAAGTCGTACACTCTCTCTATTTAGTGACACTGACAATCAATCAAACTCACACTAAAATCATACGCGAGTTCATAACCTATTTCTCGTGATGGCGCCACCTGACGAGAAAACTGGAAACTCTAAGCACGGAGGACTCGTTCAGAATTGTTATAATGTCATTATGATCTTTATTTAGTAAACAACCAATGGTAAAATGTTGAATAATAACATTAAAATAAAAATCAATCCTTTTCATTATTTTTTTGCCCTAAATTCGATTTCTGTCAAAACGGCTAGGGCGATTTTACTATCAACGTGGATTTGAGCTTATTTTATTATACTTATTTGAAATCCGTCATAAAAACCGTGGTGCTAATACGATTGATTTAGCCTGGTTTCAGGCCTACCGTGAGGGTTGACCTTACTTAAAAGCTGACAGAATATCGCCATTAGTGAGTCTTTCTTCTTTTTTAAATCTGCGGCAGTTACGTTGCTGCTAGAAAATGATGATTCCAACTCCTTCCAGGCATCAGCCACTTTGTTTCTGTTTTTGTGGTCAACATGTTTGGGATCCCATATCGGTGTAGGCATTCGGGGTGCGCACGGAAGGGCACGGGTTCATAAGTTTTTCTACACCCATTTCAACGCACGAAAGTGTTGGGTTACTTCGTCGTCCTTTACTACGCGTCGTTTTATCGACAAGACCGTGGATAGCGACCGAATACCGAATGTTTGGCGCAGTAGAGCTCCCACACACTACGCGAAGAATCACGAATGGCAAATATTCGCCGACTGCACGCATTGTCTGGGACCGACTTCAGACTTCCTGTGTCACTAACCAAACCCCGAAATAAAATCTTCATTTTGCGAGTTTTGGCTAGCTTTTCGAGATTTCGTCCCATTGTGCGGCGCCTCGATCCCGCTCTCCAATTTCAGGGGCCTCGCGACGGGGCACCGGTTGCGACGGCAAGGCGGTGTGCCTCGGTAAGCGCAAGACGCCTGGACCCCTTCTCGGGTTGCAAATAAATCAACTATGCGTAACTGGGCACACCATGTGGGAGCGGAGGCGGAGAAGCCCGAAGTTACTTTGTCATCCTTTACTACGCGTCGTTTTACCGACAAGACCGCGAATAGCGGGCGAATGCCGAATGCTTGGCGCAGTAGAGCTCCCACACACTACGCGAAGGATCACGAATGGCGAATATTCGCCGGACGCACGCATTGTCTGGGACCGGCTTTAGACGCGGCCCTGATAGACTAAGAGCTAGTGACATTTTTCAGTGATTATTTAGTTAAGGCCTATTTTTTGAGAGAATGTTGTGGGGGGCATGTCTAAGTGCCATCCGTGAGGAGTAACCTTGATAGCGGTATGGGAGGCTGGCGGAACGCCCCCAACTTGTAAAAAATAGTGCACAAAATTATTATTTAGTTAAGGCTGAAATTTTGTTTACTATTCATCTGGTAGTCCACAATTATGAATATAAATTGGCGGATCGATTGGCCGGCATTAAAAAGGTGGCGGATCATCCTAAATACGTCGTGTGAACAATAAAATTTTTATTATTTAGTTAAGGCTCAATTTTTAATATGTTATTGAGGCAACTGTTTCAAGTGGAAATTTAAATTGGCGGAACAAAATATTGGCATTAACTACCTGGCGGAACGGTTTAAACATCCATTGTGCGCGCCTCGATTTCGTGTTGTTTGCCGCAGAATTTTTTATATTAGGAATGCTTCTAATATAGATAACGATTTTGTTTATTTTCTGGAATCTTTTTAGTAATAATAGTAATTTAGTTTCCCTGGAGTTAAAATTTTAGCGCTCATTCAATATTGATGAGCTTCAATATATCAATCAAACATCAGTCTTATATTAGGACACTCAACATTTTATTTGTGATGTCAGATGTTTCAACAATTTTTAAAACGGATGAATGATATAATTTTTTTTTAAATACCCTTTTGGCATTTGACCGACGATATAGTGCTTTATACAAATATAACGAGGTGCGTGAAGTGAAAGAATATTTTTAACAGAAATTTTTTTAAAGCGAACTAATTTCTTAGAGTATTTATCGACTTACAAATATATGGTAGGTACTTCATATAAAGACAATTTTAATACCGTCAGTTGTTCGATCATCTAATCATCTTCTGTGTCCGGCCAGTCAGAATCGTCACCTTCGTCAACTGAATTCAGATCACTAGATGCTCGGGAGCCTACGTCTATAAATTTAAACAAATTGATTAGAAAAATGTAATATTTTTTGTTTATATTTACTGTTAAATCTGCATACCTGATTCAATGTCACTGTTGCAATCATTGTCGCTTTTATTGGAATCTTCAACAAGTACATCTCCAAGAAATTCAGGCAATTGATCTCCTTGAAACCAGACGAATTCATACTTGCCGTCGTTGATGCACCAGCCATGGTTTTCTGGAGATTTGTCCGTTGATTGTTGCAAATTTTCATTTAGCCAGATACTGGCAATGTACGAGCTCCGCAGTAGTTGCTGTTGCACTTCAGTTGAGCATGGTGGCAAGTTTGAGGCGTCGCAATTGCGGATGTTTTTTTGCAAATGAGTACGTAGTGTCTGCAACTTTATAAGCTTCGTTAAAGAGTACCAAACGAGCTTCATTAACGGTGTCTGCGTTTTTGACACCATACATCCGGCAGATAAATTCTTGCAAAACAGGAAACACTGCTGAAGTGTCAACATCATCTTTGCCTAGGTCTTCAAATGCCTTTGGATAATTATAGAACGCCTTCAATAACTGATATGATTTATTTTTTCCTTTACGGGAAGAGATGTAATCACACCCTGTAAGGGCGTGGAAGCCAGGCAGAGTTCTTGAGAATGTTGAGAAGGTTGAGCTCTTGAGAATGTGAACAGTGACATTGAATCAGGTATGCAGATTTAACAGTAAATATAAACAAAAAATATTACATTTTTCTAATCAATTTCTTTAAATTTATAGACGTAGGCTCCCGAGCATCTAGTGATCTGGATTCTGTTGACGAAGGTGACGATTCTGACTGGCCGGACACAGAAGATGATTAGATGATCGAACAACTGACGGTATTAAAATTATCTTTATACGAAGTACCTACCATATATTTGTAAGTCGATAACTACTCTAAGAAATTAGTTCGCTTTAAAAAAATTTCTGTTAAAAATATTCTTCCACTTCACGCACCTCGTTATATTTGTATAAAGCACTATATCGTCGGTCAAATGCCAAAAGGGTATTCTAAAAAAAAATTATATCATTCATCCGTTTTAAAAATTGTTAAAACTTCCGACATCACAAATAAAATGTTGAGTGTCCTAACATAAGACTGATGTTTGATTGATATATTGAAGCTCATCAATATTGAATGAGCGCTAAAATATTAACTCCACGGAAAAACTAAATTACTATTATTACTAAAAAGATTCCAGAAAATAAACAAAATCATTATCTATATTAGAAGCATTCCTAATACAAAAAATTCTGCGGCAAACAACACGAAATCGAGGCGCGCACAATGGATGTTTAAACCGTTCCGCCAGGTAGTTAATGCCAATATTTTGTTCCGCCAATTTAAATTTCCACTTGAAACAGTTGCCTCAATAACATATTAAAAATTGAGCCTTAACTAAATAATAAAAATTTTATTGTTCACACGACGTATTTAGGATGATCCGCCACCTTTTTAATGCCGGCCAATCGATCCGCCAATTTATATTCATAATTGTGGACTACCAGATGAATAGTAAACAAAATTTCAGCCTTAACTAAATAATAATTTTGTGCACTATTTTTTACAAATTGGGGGCGTTCCGCCAGCCTCCCATACCGCTATCAAGGTTAATCCTCACGGATGGCACTTAGACATGCCCCCCACAACATTCTCTCAAAAAATAGGCCTTAACTAAATAATCACTGAAAAATGTCACTAGCTCTTAGTCTATGAAGGTAAAAGGGGCAAACAGTGACACCACTTTACTTACTGGTCTAAAATATATTGCAAACTGAAGTTATCAGATCTGGTAATGTGTGCATAAGCTCTTTATATGATACAAGACGCATTTTATTTTACTACTTATCGTTTTTGAACAATGATTTTTTTTTTAAATAAAGTCAGATGTTAATATTGCCCTATATTCTGTTTAAAATGGACACTTGTTAAAATTTTCGTCTATACTGCATGCAATCGGCTGAAAATGTCAAATTTTCTTTATTACATTCCAAATTTGACACCAGTAAGTGATTTTGTATAGAAATTAAATTATAATAGTCATTTTATTTATAAATTTTTGCCACTGTGAATATGTCAAAAAAAATGTTGAAGTATTGCAATTTTGTTCTTAAGTATGGGTCGTCGTAGTCCAGTAAAAATCCTTCTGAAATCGATGTTTCGAGCCTCAAAGCTAAAAATTTGGTCAAAGGTCCATTTTGGGTAGCTGAAAACAGGGGTGAAGTTAAAAAAAGTTCTATATCCCCGAGGATTTATGAAAAACAATAAAAACTACCCAAAAAATGGATTCTACAAAAATAACTCGAAAACTAAGCGATATATCGAAAAAAAGTGTAGAGTAAAAATTGTAGAGCTGAAAATTCTCTATAAAAAAAATTATACACAGTTTACCACTACTCCTCACGGTTTACCCTCTAGAGCCGTACAAACATTAGAAGTGGAAAAAAAATCATAAAACATCGAAAATTTAACATTTTTGAATGCTTCTTATTTTAAATTGCTTAAGAAATTCTCTACTTTTTAAATAAAATGATGTTTTTTTTTCACTCAATTGTTCAAAAACTGCCAAATAAAATCAACGATATCCCTCGATATATTGAATGATTTGTTCTTCTTAGTGTCCATAATTTTGTTAGTTAAATTCCCTACACATTACACTCGGGTCATTCTTCTGTAATTGTAAGTTTTTAAATAACTCCGTTTGAAGAATTGCTTTGGCAACCTTGGTGCGTCCGGAGAACCACTGGTCGCCTTCTTCTTTCCCCCCCATGGTGGTGGGACCCGGGACCGTTACCCTTCTGGGTCTCGTTCTCCTCCGTTTAAACTTCCTTAACCTCGGCCGCTTTCGCATAGCTAAATATATGTTATGCACCATCATGTAGCTATATTATAAACAAAGTATTGGATTGTTTCGCCTATAAAGAAAGTAAATAGAAAGTTCTTCAATAATTTTTATTTTGCATAGTAAAAATAACACCACCGCCGTTTTGTTTATATAGATTCAAGCATAATTAAACTATGACATATAATTTTTACGAGATGATTGGTATGGTAGAACAAGTCGAAATAAATTCATGAAAATGAAACAACTTTGCTTCCACCGTTTTTCTAACGTAAACGATAGCGGAAAACGGTGGAACCAAAGTTGTACACATATTAATTCGAATTTTTACTTTACAAAAATAATAGTATTTATTTACAATGACTTATTACTAACAAGAATACAATTTACTGCACGTGATATATGTACATATAAATCGAAATTAAATCACATTAAAGGTATTATTTTATGAACTGACACAGAAACTTCGTTTTAATCTTCATCGCTTTCGTGATTTATTGTGGGTAGAATATGACTATATGACAGTAGTAATAACTTTAAAGTATAGAGTATTGCACATTTTTACATAGAGCACCGGTACAGTTAACTTTTAACAACGCAATATACATATACCTATATCCATACATATAAAACTCTACAGTTAAAAACTCTATATCAGAATAATATTCATATTTTTGTAATATGTATATCTTCTTTCTTGAATAGGGTACACTGTACGAAAGCGTAACATACATCAGGGGACGTGATGATAATCCGAGAACTAAATTTTGTAATGTTAAACCTCATCTATATCGGTTATAAGTCGTTGATTTCAAGACTGACATTTTTTAAAAACTATACAGTTATCGACCCCAATAAAAATTGCTGTACTATTAAAATGTGAGTTTAAATCGTGCTATCACTCAAGGAATTGTGAGTAATTTAAGTAGTATCATTTCAGAAAGTTGTACTAGAAATGCGTTAAATCATTGCGACTTCGTTCGTTTTGAGTGATACAATACAACTGGAGCAGAGGTACATTGAAATTTTCCTGTGATATAAACGAGAATATTGGAACCTCTTTCACGGACATTACATTATTACATCATTAATGTCACAAGTGTTATTTACATATTAATTCTATTATAAAATCCTATACTACATTCTTGGTCATAAGCAATCGAGGCACTACCACGATGCTTACACGCGACACGAATTTCAAATCTATAACTTACACGTAATATATGTAGGGGAGAGGTCTGTAATGTGGGACAGTCACTTATTTTGACTATGGCAACTGGCAGCACTGATGTTTATACTGTCAAGTCGTTGTATTATTAGAAGCTAACTTTTCATGGTAGAAAGATATACTAACTCGTGTTCCTTGTGTTTGAGTCAGAGCACTCCAGAAAATTTGTTGAAAAAAATAACTTCGAGAATTTTCCGTACGTGAAAAAAGTGTATTTTTTCAACGCTAGAAAAAGGTGAATATCACAATTCCACTACAATTTTAGGTTTATTTTAATATTCCGAAGGAATTTCGAACATATCTTACATAGTGAAGAAAAAATAACATCATGTCAAAATGGGGTCGATGTACGTAAGGTGGGCCACTTGTTGATCCGTAAGGTGGGACACTATGTGAGATTATGTGTTTTTCAAGGGGAACGCATATTATGAATTTTTTCCGGAAGGTGTTGTGTCTGGGAATACTTCTTGACCTCGATTTGATAATATGTGAGTTTGGTTTGGAATGATCTATAAGAAGGGGCTCATCGAAACGCATCGAAATTCATCTGAAAGAATCTGAAAGAAAAACGGCAAAGGCGTCCCAGATAAAAAAGTTCCTCCAGAATTGCGGTACAATGCCACGGTAGAAATATCAGGTCTACCGACACGGCGTGCTTCGACAAGGTCTGCATCAACTTTGGCGGTATATTGACGGCACTGCACTAACCCTGTGGCACACTTTTCCACATTATTACGGTAGTATAGCTGCACAGCATTCCAGTAATATACCGTCTTCCTGTACTGACAGTATACATGCATTTTTTTTGCCTTCAATATGCCTCCAATTTAAAATCTCTAGAATTGCGGAACAATGCCACGGTATGAATATCAGGTTCTACCGACACGACGTGCTTCGATAAAGTCTGCATCAACTTTGGCGGTATATTGGCGGCACTGCACTAATCCTGTGGTAGACTTTTCTATCTGGGGTGACACTTCAAATAAGGAGGATGAAATCTTGTGTTTTTATTTCATTTTTAGCCCTTTTCTCAATCACATTGAGTGTCCCACCTTACGGACCAATTTTTCATATGTTCGGAAAAAGGATCATAACTTTTTTATCTCTGAAGCAATTTAATTACTTTCTTTAGCAAAAATGTAGCGAAGAAAATTACCTTTCCAACGGTATATAGCTTTTCATAATATTTCTTTTTAGTCAAAAAATCTGGCTAAAATGCAAGACCCGTCCCACCTTACGGATCTCTCTGCTACATATATTACGTGTAAGTATATAGATTTAAAATTCGTGTCGCGCGTGTAAGCATCGCGGTAGTGCCTCGATTGCTCATGACCAAGAATATAGTATAGGATTTTATAATAGAATTAATATATAAATAACACTTGTGACATTAATGATGTAATAATGTAATGTCCGTGAAAGATGTTCCAATATCCTCGTTTATATCACAGGAAAATTTCAATGTACCTCTGCTTCAGTCGTATTGTATCACTCAAAACGAAAGAAGTAATGATTTAACGCATTTCTAGTACAACTTTCTGAAACGATACTACTTAAATTACTCACAATTCCTTGAGTGATAGCACGATTTAAACTCACATTTTAATAGTACAGCAATTTTTATTGGGGTCGATAACTGTATAGTTTTTAAAAAATGTCAGTCTTGAAATCAACGACTTATAACCGATAGATGAGGTTTAACATTGCAAAATTTAGTTCTCGGATTATCATTACGTCCCTTGATGTATGTTACGCTTTCGTACAGTGTACCCTATTCAAGAAAGAAGATATACATATTACAAAAATATGCATTTTATTATGATATAGAGTTTTTAACTGTAGAGTTTTATATGTATGGATATAGGTATATGTATATTGCGTTGTTAAAAGTTAACTGTACCGGTGATCTATGTAAAAACGTGCAATACTATATACTTTAAAGTTATTACTACTGTCATATAGTCATATTCTACCCACAATAAATCACGAAAGCGATGAAGATTAAAACGAAGTTTCTGTGTGAGTTCATAAAATAATACCTTTAATGTGATTTAATTTCGATTTATATGTACATATATCACGTGTAGTAAATTGTATTCTCGTTAGTAATAAGTCATTGTAAATAAATACTATTATTTTTGTAAAGTAAAAATTCGAATTAATAGGTGTACAACTTTGCTTCCACCGTTTTCCGCTATCGCTTACGCTAGAAAAACGGTGGAAGCAAAGTTGTTTCATTTTCATGAATTTATTTCGACTTGTTCTACCATACCAATCATCTCGTAAAAATTATAGTCATAGTTTAATTATGCTTGAATCTATATAAAAAAAAACGGCGGTGGTGTTATTTTTACTATGCAAACTAAAAATTATTGAAAAACTTTCTATTTACTTTCTTTATAGGCGAAACAATCCAATACTTTGTTTATAATATAGCTACATGATGGTGCATAACATATATTTAGCTGTGCGAAAGCGGCCGAGGTTAAGGAAGTTTAAACGGAGAACAACGAGACACAGAAGGGTAACGGTCCCGGGTCCCACCACCATGGGGGGGAAAGAAGAAGGCGACCAGTGGTTCTCCGGACACACCAAGGTTGCCAAAGCAATTCTTCAAACGGAGTTATTTAAAAACTTACGACAATTACAGAAGAATGACCCGAGTGTAATGTGTAGGGAATTTAACTAACAAAATTATGGAACACTAAGAAGAACAAATCATTCAATATATCGAGGGATATCGTTGATTTTATTTGGCAGTTTTTGAACAATTGAGTGAAAAAAAACATCATTTTATTTAAAAAGTAGAGAATTTTTTAAGCAATTTAAAATAAGAAGCATTAAAAAATGTTAAATTTTCGATGTTTTATGATTTTTTTCCATTTCTAATGTTCGCGCGGCTCTAGAGGGTAAACCGTGAGGAGTGGGGGTAAACTGTGTACAACCTTTTTTATAGAGTATTTTCAGCTCTATAATTTTTACTTTACACTTTTTTCGATATCTCGCTTAGTTTTCGAGTTATTTTCGTAGAATCCATTTTTTGGGTAGTTTTTATTGTTTTTCATAAATCATCGGGGATATAGAACTTTTTTAACTTCATCCCTGTTTTCAGGTACTCAAAATGGACCTTTTACCAAATTTTCAGCTTTGAGGCGCGAAACATTGATTTCAGAAGGATTTTTACTAGACTAGTCGTGGGGAGCTGCGGGGATCGGGGACGGTTAAGGAGTGGGGATTGAAATTACTGAAGTCAATCCCCACTCCTCAAGGTAGTTGGACCACTATAGCACTTTTCGAGCAATTTTTGAAAAGTGTCAGATTTTAGATTATAAAAAAACGGATAACTTCCTTATGAATGAAATCATTCTGACGTTTAGAAATAGAGATATTCGGTTTTTATTTCTCCATTGAAATCAATGAGACAGGGCCGTCTGGAGCCTCCGCAGTCGCGCGCGTACGGGCGTGCGCGCGGCGTAGTACGGCCCTGTCTCATTGATTTCAATGGAAAAATTAAAAAAAGAGTGTGCGTGGTCGCCACGTGCGATAGAAGTGAAACTTCAACGTTATATTGAAGGAATGGGAAAGTCGTAGGGTAAACAGATGATTAAAATCTATGCAGTTATGAGTTACAAATATATCTTTATTCACTAACCTTCCATATCTTCACTCAAATCTAAAACTGAAATGATAGGTCTATGATAGCTAAAGTAGGAAACAAAAGTTCGAGATTGAAGTCTATCTACATATCTACAAAATACGGCATCAATTGTTCCAGATCGTGTCGTTGGTATTCTTTTATCGTTATTTAGCTTCAACTTGAATGTATGCTGTAGAAAGTCGATCAGTGGTTGTGCTTCTGGTGTAGCGAAGTTAACGTTAAAATCACCACTCAATATCATCGGCATTTCACCCCAATTTTTGTTTAATAAGGCTACACCCTCAGGAGTATATGCCAGTAATATTTCGTAACAATAAACCGAAATACCCTTGGCGCTCGAGCGGCGCCGCTAGGGCGCCCGGGCTGTGGCTAGCAACCACTGGAGCGGCGCCGCTCGCTTATCGCAAAGGTATTGTTATCGCAATTACTGCCATGGAACAGGCTCGGTCGGCGTTAGCATATTATCAGCGTAGCTTAGAATTCGCTTAAAACGCCTAGAAAAATTATGGCAGTGAAAGTGGCGGTTTAAACATTTTTGAACCCTCAATAATTTGCAAATGTAGGCGCCCGATTCATGGAGGAATCGAGGGTCTTGGTCCTCGACGCCGAAACTGTTTACTCTCGTCGTGCTTAGGGGCCTGCAGAGAGGATAGGGACCATAGATGTATGGTTGCTATGTCTCGGCTACGACCGGTCGATGCATAGGCGATGCATTTGTTCACTTGGTTTCGAGGAGTTGAGATCGCTCTCCATGCATATGTATTCCATATCCATGGCCAGCGCATTAGCGAACGCATTGGCGAATGCATTGGCCAGCATGGAGAGGAGTTTCCAATGTCCTTGCCAGTGCGTTGGCAAGCACGCTGGCCAACGCATTGGCGAACGCATTGGCCAACGTGTAGAGGAGCCATAAAGTGTGGGACGGGGGCAGGAGAAATGAGAAACTGTGTAGTCTCGCTTTACTAACGCCTGAAAGAGAGAGAGAGGGAGAGAGAGAGAGAGAGAGAGAGAGAGAGAGAGAGAGAGAATAGAATAGAATAGAATAGAATAGAATAGAATAGAATAGAATAGAATAGAATAGAATAGAATAGAGTAGAATAGAGTAGAATAGAGTAGAATAGAGTAGAATAGAGTAGAATAGAGTAGAATAGAGTAGAATAGAGTAGAATAGAGTAGAATAGAGTAGAATAGAGTAGAATAGAATAGAATAGAATAGAATAGAGTAGAATAGAGTAGAATAGAATAGAATAGAGTAGAATAGAGTAGAATAGAGTAGAATAGAGTAGAATAGAGTAGAATAGAGTAGAATAGAATAGAATAGAATAGAATAGAATAGAATAGAATAGAATAGAATAGAATAGAATAGAATAGAATAGAATAGAATAGAATAGAATAGAATAGAATAGAATAGAATAGAATAGAATAGAATAGAATAGAATAGAATAGAATAGAATAGAATAGAATAGAATAGAATAGAATAGAATAGAATAGAATAGAATAGAATAGAATAGAATAGAATAGAATAGAATAGAATAGAATAGAATAGAATAGAATAGAATAGAATAGAATAGAATAGAATAGAATAGAATAGAATAGAATAGAATAGAATAGAATAGAATAGAATAGAATAGAATAGAATAGAATAGAATAGAATAGAATAGAATAGAATAGAATAGAATAGAATAGAATAGAATAGAATAGAATAGAATAGAATAGAATAGAATAGAATAGAATAGAATAGAATAGAATAGAATAGAATAGAATAGAATAGAATAGAATAGAATAGAATAGAATAGAATAGAATAGAATAGAATAGAATAGAATAGAATAGAATAGAATAGAATAGAATAGAATAGAATAGAATAGAATAGAATAGAATAGAATAGAATAGAATAGAATAGAATAGAATAGAATAGAATAGAATAGAATAGAATAGAATAGAATAGAATAGAATAGAATAGAATAGAATAGAATAGAATAGAATAGAATAGAATAGAATAGAATAGAATAGAATAGAATAGAATAGAATAGAATAGAATAGAATAGAATAGAATAGAATAGAATAGAATAGAATAGAATAGAATAGAATAGAATAGAATAGAATAGAATAGAATAGAATAGAATAGAATAGAATAGAATAGAATAGAATAGAATAGAATAGAATAGAATAGAATAGAATAGAATAGAATAGAATAGAATAGAATAGAATAGAATAGAATAGAATAGAATAGAATAGAATAGAATAGAATAGAATAGAATAGAATAGAATAGAATAGAATAGAATAGAATAGAATAGAATAGAATAGAATAGAATAGAATAGAATAGAATAGAATAGAATAGAATAGAATAGAATAGAATAGAATAGAATAGAATAGAATAGAATAGAATAGAATAGAATAGAATAGAATAGAATAGAATAGAATAGAATAGAATAGAATAGAATAGAATAGAATAGAATAGAATAGAATAGAATAGAATAGAATAGAATAGAATAGAATAGAATAGAATAGAATAGAATAGAATAGAATAGAATAGAATAGAATAGAATAGAATAGAATAGAATAGAATAGAATAGAATAGAATAGAATAGAATAGAATAGAATAGAATAGAATAGAATAGAATAGAATAGAATAGAATAGAATAGAATAGAATAGAATAGAATAGAATAGAATAGAATAGAATAGAATAGAATAGAATAGAATAGAATAGAATAGAATAGAATAGAATAGAATAGAATAGAATAGAATAGAATAGAATAGAATAGAATAGAATAGAATAGAATAGAATAGAATAGAATAGAATAGAATAGAATAGAATAGAATAGAATAGAATAGAATAGAATAGAATAGAATAGAATAGAATAGAATAGAATAGAATAGAATAGAATAGAATAGAATAGAATAGAATAGAATAGAATAGAATAGAATAGAATAGAATAGAATAGAATAGAATAGAATAGAATAGAATAGAATAGAATAGAATAGAATAGAATAGAATAGAATAGAATAGAATAGAATAGAATAGAATAGAATAGAATAGAATAGAATAGAATAGAATAGAATAGAATAGAATAGAATAGAATAGAATAGAATAGAATAGAATAGAATAGAATAGAATAGAATAGAATAGAATAGAATAGAATAGAATAGAATAGAATAGAATAGAATAGAATAGAATAGAATAGAATAGAATAGAATAGAATAGAATAGAATAGAATAGAATAGAATAGAATAGAATAGAATAGAATAGAATAGAATAGAATAGAATAGAATAGAATAGAATAGAATAGAATAGAATAGAATAGAATAGAATAGAATAGAATAGAATAGAATAGAATAGAATAGAATAGAATAGAATAGAATAGAATAGAATAGAATAGAATAGAATAGAATAGAATAGAATAGAATAGAATAACAGAATCATGAATCATTAATCAATAAATTTTATTGCAGCTAGGACCAGTAGGTCCTGTAGGCAACCCGTTTCCGGGGGAAAAACCCGATGTTATGTGAGAACACCACAATCCGGCGCCTCCATCGTAACCAACATCTTACAAAATGAAGAAACTTAAACCAGATAACGCTTAAAACTACATTACAAAATAAACAGTCTTCGCTGAAGCTACAAAATGACTTAATAGAAAATCTTCCTCGCTTAGGGCCGGTTTTACCAACAGGTATAAACGCGGTATAGCGCTATACTGAGAATACCCATAAGGCTTATTGCTGGTTATTCTCAGTATAGCGCTATACCGCGTTTATACCGTATTGGTAAAACCGGCCCTTAAAGTACTAAATAGGATAACGAAAATAAGTTTGCAGAAAATAAAAATAAAAATAGAAATAAAGTTAAACTTAACAAAGAGTTTCTCCTGCAGGTTACAACGCCACTGGCACCAAGCGCCTACCACTCGCCAGTATCTTCCATAACACCGTCCTGAACACGCCCCTCGAGGCATCAAGCACCTCAACTGGCAGAGCATTCCAGCCCGCTGCCGCCGCCATACTGAACGCTTTCCTCCTAACCTCCGTCCTAAAACGAGCGATTTTCATCCTACACCTCCCACCCTCTCGCGTAACCATATCCCGTGTCTCGGCCCACTCAAAAAGCACCCGTAGGTACCAAGGCCTCCCCTCTGCCAATTCCGAGTGAACCTGACACATTCAGCTCAGCTCTCTCCTCTCCCCCACCCTCAACCACCCCAACCGGCGATAGTAGGGAGTAATGTGGCTGAACCTGTCCACATCAAAAATGAACTTCACACACGAGTTGAACGCGACTTCAATAATATTGTTTCCCTCCTTCGAAATCCCGAAGAGAAGCACGCTACAGTAGTCG
This sequence comes from Xiphydria camelus, assembly GCA_963678675.1. Lineage (NCBI taxonomy): Eukaryota > Metazoa > Arthropoda > Insecta > Hymenoptera > Xiphydriidae > Xiphydria > Xiphydria camelus. The sequence goes on from OY783193.1 coordinate 30,059,080, forward strand.
ACAACAGGAATGACCAAAGCCTTAACAAGCGCAATTCTCGCTGAGCTTGGCAGCAAGCTCCGACACACCTTCAGCCGATACAGGGACGCGTTGATCACCTTCGCTACCGCTATCGCCTGCTCCCGCCACTGAAAATTATCCGTGAGAATAACACCGAGGACCTTGACTGAGCGCTCAAACGGCACCACTACGCTCCCGTTCACGAGCTCCGGCAAATCTTCCTTTTCGAGCCTTCTAACGCTAGATCTGCTCCCAAACAAAATCGCGTGTGTCTTCTCGCTATTCAGCAACAGACCGTTTGTCGCCGCCCAGATACGTATTAAGAGAATGTAAAAAAAGGCGGCATGTTCATTCAGTGCCAACAAAAATTGATACGTAAAATACTCTCCAAAAAAGATTTGAAATCAATTAAGATCGCCATGTTCAAGATTTATGTATTAAAAGTAAAAGGCATCATTTGAAAGGAAAATTATTGTAAATCAAGTTACTAAAAAATTCGACTAAAAAAATTTATAAAAAAATTTTAATAAAAAAGAACTTGCCGCGTTTAAGTTTTCATATTTTGTCCACTATGCCGAATAATTGGCAGTGCTTGGACGGTGCTAGAGTGATTCATAAATTACACTGCCGAAGTCAAATTCAGAGAATTTCAGAAGGCCCCCGCCTAATCGGTTTCCCGTGCGACATTCGGTATACTGGTGGTATCATATTATAAGTGTATGAATTTATTTAAAATCATAAGTGCATAAACATCGAGTATAATTCTGTCTGAATTTTTTATTTTGAAGAAAAAAACGCGGCAAGTTCTTTTTTATTAAAATTTTTTTATAAATTTTTTTAGTCGAATTTTTTAGTAACTTGATTTACAATAATTTTCCTTTCAAATGATGCCTTTTACTTTTAATACATAAATCTTGAACATGGCGATCTTAATTGATTTCAAATCTTTTTTGGAGAGTATTTTACGTATCAATTTTTGTTGGCACTGAATGAACATGCCGCCTTTTTTTACAGAGAATCTGTTTTTGTGGGGGGATTTCACTACTTTTTGGAATTTATTCATCGGGAGAATATGTACACCCGGGGATACGGTATCTGTCGCTGGTCACTTTTTTTAAACGTTATTTTTAAACGTACTAACCAATGAATAATTAATTCTCATGCGCTCATTAGCTACGGTGACATCTACTCTCGTGAATGAAAGTATGAGGATTATTAATTATTGGTTAGTACGTTTAAAAATAACGTTTAAAAACAGTCACCAGCGACAGATGCCGTGTCCCCGGGTGTACATGTAGGAGAATAGTTTTTTATTATTAAGTATTACTGCAGAACGAGTAGGTTAGAAGATTTTCATAAAGACTCACGATTTTCTGACATATCATCTCGTACAGGTGCAACCGAAGAGGATCTAACTCGTGTCCTGTCCGTAAAAAGATGACTCAATGGACATCGGAGAATGTCAGTCTTGTCAGCGAGCGCCTTCATCCATAGTACCCATAGTACTTTCATTGCAATATGGGCTTTTCGTTCCAACTATTCCTGCTTTAAGGAGGTTCGACTATCAGACGAAAACCAACTTACAGCCCTAATTTTTTTATATGATATACACGAATACTTTACACAACTAATACGAAAATTTGAGCAATATAGAACGTCTATAGTTTCTTCGTTATTTTATTCTAAAGTTGACCACTTTTAACATATCGCCTTATGGCAGACGATTGTACTAAGGTAGATTATCACTGACTTTAACACACATTCCGCCAACTTTAGACTTTGAAAGACTAGTAATTTGACAGATGAAATATTAAGGATTATGTAAAAAATAAGTAAATTGGGTTTTACCGTATAGTTGCAACGTAATATTGTCATGAAATTCGTTTTGACTTCGCAAACCATTAGCATGCCATATTAACGGTGAGAGACTTGGCAACACGGCAGCGAAACAGCTGTAAAGCTCGTCCACTTGCCGTTCCAAAAACCAGTCAGAATAGTTCATTCGTCGAGCTGGATCTAGCTAATTGTACGCTGAAACATGCCCAAGTCGTATTCAGCCTTGAGAAGATTTATTTTCAATATTGGTGGGTAATAAGTTAGTTCGAATAGGTGCACCTGAGAAAATATTGAATTGAGTTGCTATTGGGACGTAACAACGGCAATCCAGCAGTCTCATAACCGACAGAAATTACGAAAGTGATATTTATGTTAAATTATCTTAACAAATATTTAATTAAGAAATTACATCCCATAAAACACGTCTTTACAAGTAATTTTTGTGATATTCTTGGGATATTTTGCAATATTTTTGAACACTACCCTATGTTAGAAATATATCTTTCTCGATAAATTCACAAAGTTGCAAAACGTTATAGAAACATTTTGGAATCATTACATTGAAAGAAACAGCTCAATAAGACAGCTCGATAAGATTGTACTTGTCAGAGCTGAATTGTATATGTGATTTCTATAATTATTTTAGAAAGACCTGAAAGAATACGAGAGCAGTGGAACACCGATGCTCTCCTAGAGAGAATAAGACTATAAGAAATAGAAAAGAATGTTCATCCTTTTAAAATGAAGTACATACATGCACCGGAGAAAGCAAATCCAACTCGACGAATGAACTATTCCGACTGGTTTTTGGAACGGCAAGTGGACGATCCCTCGTTCGTCAGAAGATTTTGTTCACAGATGAATCGAAATTCTACAATGAAGGATTAGTGAATAATCACAACGCCCACTATTGGTCCGTGAGAAATCCTCACTGGGTAGAAGAAGTCGAAGGCGATGGAGTGGAGGCGATGAACTAAAAATAAAATAAAATTTAGTATATAAATCGAAACTTGTAGTAGGAAGGCAGAGGGCAAGCACCGATGAGAAAAAAAATAGAAATAAAGTATTATAGTTACCCCGATATTGTAGTTACTCCGATGATTTGTTCTTCTCCCACGACTTAGATTCTCCAATATGTAGAAATATACCGTCTTCCCATACTGACAGTATACATTCATTTTACCTCTAATATGCCGGAATTAAAAATCTCTAGAACTCTGCGGTACAATGCCACGGTAGGAATATCAAATTCTACCGACATGACATGCTTCGACAAGGTCTGTATCAACTTTAGCATTATATTGGGGGCACTGCACTAATCCTGTGGCACATTTTTCTATCTGAGAATCGTTCTGAAAAAAACAGAAATAAAGTATTATAGTTACCCCGATATTGTAGTTACTCCGATGATTTGTTCTTCTCCCACGACTTAGATTCTCCAATATGTAGAAATATACCGTCTTCCCATACTGACAGTATACATGCATTTTACCTTTAATATGCCGGAATTAAAAATCTCTAGAACTCTGCGGTACAATGCCACGGTAGGAATATCAAATTCTACCGACATGACATGCTTCGACAAGGTCTGTATCAACTTTAGCATTATATTGGGGGCACTGCACTAATCCTGTGGCACATTTTTCTATCTGAGAATCGTTCTGAAAAAAATAGAAATAAAGTATTATAGTTACCCCGATATTGTAGTTACTCCGATGATTTGTTCTTCTCCCACGACTTAGATTCTCCAATATGTAGAAATATACCGTCTTCCCATACTGAAAGTATACATGCATTTTACCTTTAATATGCCGGAATTAAAAATCTCTAGAACTCTGCGGTACAATGCCACGGTAGGAATATCAAATTCTACCGACATGACATGCTTCGACAAGGTCTGTATCAACTTTAGCATTATATTGGGGGCACTGCACTAATCCTGTGGCACATTTTTCTATCTGGGAAAGCCGTGGTAGAAAAGTAGGAGATACGATAGAATTGGATTACAATAATGAAGTAATTATTTTATTATCTTTTCTTTATCGATATATTTTCCCTTTCGTATTATTAAAAGTTCCAATTATATATTATCGGAACGCTGTACAGCTGTACTACCATAATAATATGCTTTCCCAGATAGAAAAATGTGCCACAGGATTAGTGCAGTGCCCTTAATATACCGCTAAAGTTGATACAGACCTTGTCGAAGCATGTCATGTCGGTAGAACCTGATATTCATACCGTGGCATTGTACCGCAGAGTTCTAGAGATTTTTAATTCCGGCATATTGGAGGTAAAATGCATGTATACTGTCAGTACGGGAAGACGGTATATTATCGGAACGCTGTACAGCTGTACTACCATAATAATATGCTTTCCTAGATAGAAAAATGTGCCACAGGATTAGTGCAGTGCCCTTAATATACCGCTAAAGTTGATACAGACCTTGTCGAAGCATGTCATGTCGGTAGAACCTGATATTCACACCGTGGCATTGTACCGCAATTCTAGAGAATTCTTTTCTACCTAGGTTGATTTTTGACTGCGAAGAAAAATCAAATTTCCACCAATCCGTCCCGTTCTCGTATGGCGCTGAAAACAAAAAATAGAATAACCACAAAGATATTTGTTCTGTATAAGGGATGAAAATGAGGTTAAGACAGTCAGTTAGGAAGTTACTTATCTGATGCCACTTCTTCCGAGATATAGATGTCTCCTTCCCTGTTCTTCATGCACCAGCAACCAAAGAAAAATGACACTGCTTCCGTGCACTGTTTTGATTATTAAAAAAAAATCTAAACGATTTGATAATAGCTAGCTGTCAGAGCGTCTGTCACATTCACCACTGTTGAGATTCACTACTCCGATTACACTGAATTTGTACTTTTTATTAACAAGCGCGTCCGAGGATCGAAAAAATGCGAGGGATATCGTTTCGCGAATGGAAATATTTTTAAATTTTGAAAAACAACTAAACATTCAAGGAATATAGTCTCTCACACACTCTCACATACATTTTTGATGGCGTATGCGTGTGGCCGCATCTGTGTACACATTTCCGACCATGGCCGAATACCGCCGAAGACAGGCGGAATTTTTGTGACATTTTTACATATATATATCGCCCGAGAAATCGGATTCTCGACTTTAATGGGGCGAGGGGCGTGGCTTCGCGTTGCTAAGGAAAAATCTCTGTTAATATGTAACTTACAACATTTACTCTGGTCTCTATCGATAGAGAATAGTCGATTTATATGGCGTAACTAAGCATAGTTTTGGTTATAACCGTATATTTATTGAGAAAATTCGATGTTAAAATTGAGGGGTGAAGGGGGCAGACATTTTTCCTGTAAAGATACACGGGTGCTCGCGGCGACAGCGCTGGCGGCGTCGTTCTGACGACTTGAATGAACATGCCGCGAGACACTACCGTGTCTCTTGATCTACAAAAATTGTTAGATAATCTTGCCGGAGGCCGCGATTCTTTACTTACCTATAGGAATAATAAGTAATTTCTCTTATCCTGAAGAGATCAAGTGAAGTTACTGACTGGTTTCTCATATAAAAATATGAATGAAATACGAAATATGCTTCCTTCTATGCGCGATAATGATAATCGATCAGTGCTTCAAGCGGTTGTTGTATTTCTTATCAAATTAAGAAGTGGGAATTCAAATAGTACGATTTCTTCCTTTTTAATTGAAGCGAGAAATTCAAGCCGGGGTAGTTTTCATATGTTTATCCGGCTATACCCTTTAACATTTCGATAATCTAAATGCGGTATATGCTAACTGCTTAGGTAAAAAGCGGTATGTGCACCGACGGTTATTGTAGATACCACTGTTGGACTGTGTATGATGCAATACCGCGTTTCACGTTTCAACGGCTCAGAAATTGAAGGATGACGAAAAATTTGCGAAATGACAGTACGTTACCTCCCGCAATCGATGTCGTAATTGTTGATGGATTTTTTTTAATTCGTCGTATTAAAGATGTGCCAAAGTCGTTCGGCAATATTTCAAAGAAAATTCTACAAATTCTATACAGTTCTGATGCTCCACGTGTACATATTATAGTTTTTCATCGGTATTCTCTGCCTTCAGTCAAAGATTGCGTGCGTTCGTTGCGAGGAGGTTTCGAAACTTATTACAAGTACGTCATCTGTGTGTGATCCAAAACAAGCTAGACCAACTGACTTTTCGAAAGAACTTCGAAATGATAAATTCAAAGAAGCTTTAGTCGTTTTTCTGATTTCACCCTAGCAAACGCGAGGAGTAGGTACCTTTATTGATAACAAAAATCTCTTTATCTGTATATATATAAAATAAAGTCGGGTTAGTTACACTATTTATAACTAAAGAACAGCTGGACAGATTTTTATGACTTTTGACTCTTGGATTTGTCTCCGCGACGAACAGCAGAATATATAGATTCGTTTCAATAAAGCACATGCCTTGCTGTAAAGTGATTTAAATTATTAGTTTAAATATAATTAAAATACATTTCGTTTTTAAGTTAACACAACATTTATTGATTCTAAGGTGGTACGAAGTTCGCCGAGTCAGCTAGTTAAGGAGGAACATCAGTACTCTACGGGGTGAAGCGAGAGGAGGGAAAGAACAAAGCTTTCGACACGTATTGCCAATATCAGATAATGAAATTTTAGTTCACTCAAAAATTATATATACGTTATTAATGTCACAAAATGTGGCTTATCATTGCACTATTATTGATTTAAAATCAATGTAATATTTATGTAAATTTCTTACTGCTAAATTTTACATTATTTATTCGAGTACGAAAATGAGAAAAACGTGGCAACAACGCAGTTTTTGATCACGAGGTTGGTATGAGATTTGTCAGTAAAAACAGTCACTTACCGACATAATTCTACGCGTGACAGCTGCGTACATACCCTGATAGCAAAGCGTGGATTTACACGCTAGCCGCACGCAGTGCTGCCACGTAGTGGCACCACTGTGGTCTCACCGTGGCATGATCACGTAGCGTACACAAATTAAAAGCACCGTGGCTACACAGTGAACACACTGAGTGGTTCACAGCGTAAAGACACAGTGGGTGCTTTCCATTTAACTGACACGAGTCGACACAAGTCGACACAAAATTAAACCATTGGCTCTTTCTACTGGAGCCTGCCAATCAGTTGGTTGTTCTAATAGAAGTTTGTCGACTTGTGTCATAAATGGAAAGCACCCAGTGGTTACACTCACAATCAGTGCAGTCACGGTGCCTTTTCGACGTGCACACTTCGTAAATTTACCGACCATGAATGTCGGTAAATTCATTATCTTCATAAAATTTTTAACACGTTCGCTGCCACCGGCTCGCTCCGATTGGAGCCAGTTGACACTTTGCGCCTGTGCCGCCGGCTCCGATCGGAGACACATTGTCGTGCACATTACATTATTCAGTCTGTTACCGGCACTGAGCGCGATGCAATCAATCTAAAAATGGCAGCGAATGTGGTAAATTAGAAAATAACAAAATTGATATTATAATGATGTTTCAAACAGTGCAAATTGTACTGAATTATTCCATAAATAATGAATGATTAATTATCATAATCGCTACTGTTTTGAAAAAGAAAGTATCAAACTATTTTTAAAAATTTAATGAGATATATATAAACCGGCCTTTACACAATGCAACACTGAGTTGCAAGTATCTCAGTGTTGCATTGTATAAAGGCCGGTTTTAGCTTACGTTTGACATAGCTCGAAATCCTCTTTCAGGTTTATCTCACTAGTCACAGTAGTTGCTTTTAGGTATTGATATATTATACGTATAACTCTTAGTCGACTTCCACCACAAAGAGTCGATGGCGCAATTGGTAGAATGCGAGAAGCGTTCCCAGTCTTCTAAAGATCGCAGATTCGAGTCCTGGCCGGGTCGGGTTTGAGAAAAAAAAACCGACACTCTCTAGTAGGCGGATAAGGCAGGCGGGAAATCCTACTTTATCGCCCCCTTTTTGCAAAATTCTACTTTTACCATCGTACTTACACTGCGTGACTGCAGTGTGGCTTCACGCTGGACGTCCAGATGGACACCCCAGTGCATGCACTCGAATGCACCGCGTGAAAGTAGTGTGCAGTCACGGTGGCGCCACTTTGCTATCGGGATATTTTGATATTCATAACCTCAAAGCTATATTATGTTTACGTGGGTTCTATCAGTAGCCAAGTATTGTTTTCAAAATGTATAATATTACGACACAATGTTATTGTTGGAAAGAAAATTACTCACCATAATTCACAAATTCACGATTTCGAGATTGGACGCTTCGATCTCCCGAATTGACACCAACTCTAACTACCGACTCGACTTCTACCGGTATACCGTATGTATCATCCCAAATTAAACAAGCAGATATACCGATATTGCCGAAACTTTACCGACGGGCAAGAATTTTATAGTTAGAGTTGGCTTGAGAAGAGTGCGCTGTGTGTGCTGCGTGAGAGCGAAAACTGTAAAACGTCTGATTTCCGTATTTATTTTTATTTTTATTTATTTGTGGTTTCGTGGTGGTATGGTGTCGAATTCCGTTTATCCGCTAATTATTTCTCGATAGAATAGCAGCCCTAAATTCTAGGATGTCCGGGAAAAAGAGTACCGTATGTCCGCGATCATTTGAACCATAGAAAAATTGCGAGTTTTGCATGAGCACCCCTTTGGGTCTCCTCGTCCAATAGAATCACCGGAGAAGCGTGAATGCGCATGCGTAGTCATCCGCGAGTGCAGTTCGACTTCGATTTCGAGATGCGAGAAATCCAATCCTTGGTGGACAGTCTGGAGCCACTCTAACAGTCTTCTGTTCTTTTGGATGCGGAATTTGCACTCTTTCTTTGCATTTCGACCCCAGTACGATGCACGTTTGGATTAAAACTTCTTTTAATATGCTATCTTGCCAAAAATATAATGTTAATAAGCCAGTACCAGTTGTTAATTGCTCTTCACCTAAAATAGGGTCTGTTTGGATGGCTATTTCTTGAGATTTCGGAGCCGCCTCCACCGTTATATCCTGCTTCTCTGTACCATCAGAAATAATTTTTCAAAATTTCATTGTGCGAATATGTTTCCAATAATTATGCCCATTCAAACTTACCAAGAAAACTCCAAGCTGCAACATTTCATTCCTTTCTCTTTTTCAGAAGTCTCTCAGATCTTTGTAAATTACAAAACGCTTTTCTTTTTTTATAAATTGCACGAAAAATCGTGGGATTATACGCTTCATTTAAAGGGTTATTGGATTTCACACCTCCACAAAAGTGCAGACTGCATATCCTGCTATTTTCAGTAGGCTTCTAAGGCATGCCATCGGAATTAAAACCAACAATTTTATCACCAAGGATCCCCGCCCATACGTTCACTTTCTGCTTATTTTGCACATTTTGCTCGCGAAGAATATGAGGATTCCTAGCGCACCAGTATCTATGAAAATGTGACCGTACTTCACTATTCACAAAGAAAGTACATTCATCTGTAAAGCAGATACTTTGTAACACATCGGGTTGTCGGTCCATTCGTTGCAGCATCGTTTGGCAAAACGTCAATCTTCTTTGGCGATCACCGCGATGAGGTAACGCTTGGTGCGTCTGTCCTTTATAATTCTTGATTTTATTTAATCGCAGCACTCGTTGCACAGTGGACTTGGGAATCCCTGTTTGTCGCGATATCCCTCTAATCGACTGCTTCATGTTGTTTTCCACGATCTGGAGAATGGTTCTTTCAACTACCGGATCTACTTTCGGGCGTCCTGGATTTAGTAGATTCACGGTCGACCCCGTCCTTTGAAATTTTCGTAGTATCACCGACACCGTTGAAGCACTTAATTGGCACTCTGGATGTCTCTCCCGAAAAATGTGTACCACTTCACGGTGTGGTAATTGCGCCGCCAACATCACTATCTCCGCCTTCTCGGCCTCGGTATAGCGTCGCATTGTTTTTCAGTCACTGGCGCGCTTACACTGCACTAATGATGCACAAAAACTACGAACACTATCGATACGGGAATGCTCGAAAACTCCTTTTGCTACTTGAGTTCGCTAAAATGACCTCCCTGCTTAAAATTTCGGATAAAATCCGGATTCCGAAATTTATCCGAAATTGTCCGGGATGTTATCCGGTTTTTGTCATCCGGATTCTATCCGGTTTTGTTCGAAAATTGTCCGCATGAAGTACCTTTTAATCGCTACCTCTTCCAGAAAATTTTCGTACATGACCGGATAAAATCCGGATGATAAAAACCGGATAACGTCCCGGACAATTTCGGATAAATTTCGGAATCCGGATTTTATCTGGAATTATAATGCATCCGTATATTGTCCGGTAGAATCCGAAATTTCTACGGACTGACTAATTTGATGAATCCGGATTGTATCCGGTCATGCCCGTTTTTTATATGGTAAGGTGGGTTGGATCAATTCGGATTATATCGGTATGTTGCCCGGTCTAAAAGACATGATTAGTTTAGACCTCATACGTTTAAGTCCGAAATTTGTAGGCGTAAGGAATACAGATAATGCGGATATCATCCCGTTAAATCCGAAATTTTTTCGGTGTGAGGAATGCGGTTAATCCGGATCTCATCCTGTTTGAAGTCTGAAATATTTGCAGTTTGAAGAATGTCACTAATCCGGAGCTCATCCGGTAAAGCTTGAAATTTATACGATCTGAAAAATGTGATTAATCAGGATCTCAACAATGATGAACGAACTTGCACTTTCTTTTTAGGCTTCAAAGAAATGTGTCAAGGCGATGAAAAGTAACTACATCGCATTCTTTTAAAAATGACCATGCTCATAGAGGACGATAATAAAAACGATAAAGAGAACAACGACGGACAGACATACAAACAAATGCTATCGTTAAAATCCCTTTTTCTCATTTAGCTTAGCTCGAAACGTCGAGATTTGATAAAAACCGAAAAAGTTCAATCTTATATAACTAATATTTTGGAATGTAAATTTAGAATGTGAAAAAATATTCAATACAAAACTAATCTTTTTTTCATTATCTGCATATAATTTATTATTCACACACCTAACACAGGCAGAAATTTTAAAGTTTGCAGGGGAAGAAGCGATAAGTAGGCTATTTAAACTCGTGAGTCATATGTACGAAACAGGAAAAATGCCAAAAGATTTCAAGAAAAGTATAATAGTTACCCTTCCAAAAAAAGTAGGCGCGGATAGATGCGAAAATTTTCGTACAATCAGCTTGATACCGCACGCATCAAAAATCTTAACAAAAATTATACAAAGGAGAATGGAACGGAGAGCCGAGGAAGTATTAGCAGAAGACCAGTTCGGATTTAGAAGGAACAGAGGAACGAGGGAAGCGATAATAGCGCTAAGACTAATTGCAGAGAAAACATTAGAAAAAGACGAAACACTATATATAGGATTCATAGACCTAGAGAAAGCATTCGACAATGTTCAGTGGCAAAAAATGTTCGAAATACTGAAAAGAGTAGGAATAAAGTACAGAGAAAGAAGAATCATACATAATTTATATGAAAACCAAGTAGCAGTGATAGGAGTAGAAGAAGAAGTGAGAGAAGCGAAAATTAGAAAAGGAGTACGACAAGGATGCACACTGTCGCCTCTAATCTTTAACTTATACATAGAGGAAGCGATGAACGAATTAAAAGAAAACTCAACTTCAGGCATTAAAATACAAGGGCAAACAGTGAGCATGCTTCGGTTCGCCGACGATATAGCGCTACTAGCATCGAACAAAGAAGAACTAGAAAAGGCGCTTAACGAAATGGAAAACATCCTAATAGAGAACTACAATATGAAAATTAATAAGAAAAAGACAAAAATTCTGGTATGTAGTAAGAAAAAACGTAAGAGTAAAACTAGAATAAATATAGGCGACGAAAGCGTAGAAGAAGTACAGCAGTTTTGCTATCTAGGTAGCCAAATAACGACAGATGGAAAGAGCCTAAAAGACGTCAAACAAAGAATAGCGCAGGGAAAACAGGCTTTTAATCTGAAAAAGAAGCTACTATGCTCAAAAAACGTCAGCCTAGAGAGTAGGAAAAAATTTCTCAAAACATACGTGTGGAGTACAGCTTTGTATGGGTGCGAATCTTGGACGATAGGAATGGTAGAAAGGAAAAAATTAGACAGCTTCGAAATGTGGTGCTATAGAAGAATGCTAAAAGTAAAATGGACCGAGAAAATCACAAATGAAGAAGTCTTGAGGAAAATAGAGGAAAACCGGCGGCTCTGGAAAAATATAAAGAAAAGAAGGGATCAGCTGATAGGCCATATAGTGAGACATGAGGGACTGCTAAGAGACATCTTAGAAGCAGAAACGGGAAAAAAGAGAGAGGTAGGTAGGCCGCGGTTAGACTACATTTCGCAAATCATTAAGGACGTAGGTTGTTCGAAATACAGGGAAATGAAAAGACTAGCGGAGGACAGGAAAAGATGGAGAATGGTATCAAACCAGTCTTAGGACTGATAACTTTGTGATGATGATGATGACACCTAACACATTTCTCTTAGGTTTCAACTAAAGTTAATGACTATCATAACTATTAATAATCATTACTATTAATAATCCGAAAAAATAATTACTCTCAATTATTATAATATATATTATTACTTTCAAGAACGTCGCGATTATAACAGCTTTATTTTAATCCTCGTCGTTGTTAGACACCTCACCTTCTGTAACTTCCATTCTCTCATCTTCTATCTCATCATCATCTTGATCTATTATAAATTTACGATGATCAACATCGTCAACCTCTTCATTTTCGGTACTTGCAAAATCATTCACCTGATCTCCTTCGTCCTCTTCGTCTTCATGATCGTCATCGTCTAATTCAAGAGGATCCAAATCTTTTAACTCGTGAGGAACCACATCATCTGAATCATGAGGATCCAACTCATCTAACTCGTCCATTCTATTTTCAACACTTTCAAAAAAGATCGTATCAGATCCTTTATTTGTTCCATGATCTTCCGCTTTCTCAGGTTGGACGGCATTCGGTTTATTTGTGTCATTTTCTTCGACATTGGAATCAAGATTCTCAATAAATTCTTGAGATTTTTGAGTCTTCTGCTTTTTTCTGGATTTATTTGTGTCTTTTTTCGTAGATTGTTTCCTTTTTAGAGTCAAGTCTCTATTCAGAGAGATCTGCTATTTTGTGATTTAAATAACTGGTGATGGAACGTAGTTCTTTCTGAACTGCTGATGAATCCATTTTCTTAACTTTTTCCATCCAATATTTCGAAATGTCTGAAAAACAGTATATGTACACAATATATACAATGGTATACTTTAAAAATGTGAAAGAAAAATTAAATTGAAAACAATTAGTAAACCAACACTCGCGTTAAGGTTGCGATTATTTTTTTTTCCTTTTTACAACTTCAAACCATTCAGAAGCCAGTCAAATGTGCAATAACAGTATAGCAGATTTTCGAGACATTTTTTGATATAACTTTATTTAGAAAGAAATTTCAAAAGGTGTTTAAGAATTTTAAGGTATTTCAAGATATTTCGTGGAATTTTAAAGAAATTCATGCAATTTTAAGAGATTTTTAAAAGAATTTTACCCTTCAAACGGGCCATTTTCACTCAACTTTCAGCCAATAATTGAGTTCAATGAGTTTAATATCTCATTTTTTTGATTAAGGATATATTATGCAAAATAATAATTACCGGTGAGAGCTCTGAGACCTACTGGAGAAAGTGCAGATTTTTCACTTTTGAAGCCTCTCACTGTACTGCGTTTTAAGACTTCATTCGAAAAGATGGCTGTGGCGATGGCTTTTATAAATTTCTGGGCGTTGATCTTTGGTTGAAAGCGTATAGTATCATACATGTCTCGATCAATCCATACCCCGTGGCCCGCATGAATCTGTAAAAAAAACCATTTTATCAAATTTTATCGAAAAATATATGAGAAGTACATATGAAAAATTGCTAAATTATCATGCTTCATTTGTTGCAGGATTCACTTCTCCAATTTCAAGCTTTTCTCCGGATATAATTTGTTTTTCCAGCTCTTGTTGAGCTGTTATATCAACTTTTTTGATACTTGCTGCAAATAATTTGAATAATAATATTAAAAATACATTACTTTCAATGGAAATCTAAAAAGTATTGTATATGCAATTGTTTATCCAAAAAGTTACAGTACACTTGTTCAAAACAATCGACAACTTCATTCTGCATTCGTATATTCGAATTTTTCAAGGACCTATTCTCCATCTCTAATTTGATAATTTGGCGTCGAAAATCACGTAGAAGAGTTTCTGTTTCTTCGTTGAAGATGTTGTCACCATTACTATTATCATCACTCTATTTTAAAAAAACAGTGGTCTATACCGCGTGTTTTCGAGGAAGCTTGACATAGGAGATACGTGAGTGTGAGAGAGAACATGGCGAGTGCATAAGAGCCTCTTTGTCGCAGACTCCAACTGGACAAGTTTAGGGAAATGTGCGATAGAGAGACTCTTATGCACTCGCCGTATGTTCTCTCTCGCACTCGCGTGTCTCCTATGTCAAGCTTCCTCGAAAACACGCGGTATAAGTACTAAAATCATATATATCTATATATACTTAAAATTGCACTTGTTTTAAGCAACTTACATTTTTACGTTTCATGTTTAGAATAATGCTTTTTAAAGATTTATTCTCGAGCTCCAGTTCACTGATTCGTTTTATATAATCCAATATGAGACCACTCTCATCGTTTCCGTCGCTTTCCTTATTGTATTGAAAGAAAGATAGACATAAAGGTATAAATAATAAATTTTAATGTTTTAAAAATCATACCTATATATATAATTTACATATCAAAAATTAATTTTGTACCTTTTCATTTTGAACCCCTTGTTCTTCATCACTCGGATTATTTCGTTTTACGACACTCGTTGGCTTTGTAACCAATACTGACGATTTGATTGTCGGCGATTTCTTTGTACCGGGATCTATTGATTCTGAGGCGTTGGAAGCATTCTGTTTGAAGAAATAAATTTTCAAAGAAAATATAAAAATATTATATAGAGGTAAAGAATGTATTGATATATGAAAAAATGTCAATTAAAAATTATATTAGAAAAAAAGTACCATTGTTAATATTAAAAAGAAAATTCTACTTAATTATTTAATTGTGCTAAAACTAATTTCTTATTGTTTAATATTTAAAAATACCTGAATTTGTCCAATTTTTAACACTGCAGGTTGTATTTTATTGCTAGTAGGACTACTTGTGCTTTTCACTGTATTGTCTCGTTTTGTTGACGACTTTGAAACTGCAGTTATTTGTTTTAAAACACTGGGAGCCTTCTGTTGAAAATGTATACATTTTAACTAAAATATTAAAATATATATGAAATAGAGCTAGAGAATAGTACTTAATTATTGACAACTTACAGCTTTACTGTCACTTAATTTGGACAGTTTCACACTTAATCGACTCATTTTTGCTTCACGTTCCTGTGTACATTAAGTAACATGAAAATTTTCAACTTTGAAAATAATCAACAGAAAATGTAGCTCCTAAGCTTATATTAGTGTCATAAAAAAATTTGTTTAGAGAATAATAAAAATATATAATTAAAGTGAAAAGGTACGTTTAATTTATATTTACTTTTTTTGCTTTTAATACTGCAGTTTCCTTGCTACTTTTTATAGCATCTTCACTCGAAGAAGTGTCGGAAGCAGCACTTTGCAAAACTTTATTTGGAGGCCATTTCAGCCTTGTAGTCGTCGTTAGCTTTTTAAGCTCTTCCTCGGAATCTAATGAAACGTTAAGTATTTCCTCATAATTAGCTTTATTTATTACAATAAAAGTGAAATATTATAACATAAAATGTATACCTACTTCCCTTGTGACTCAATAAAGGGTTTTAAAAATAAAAACTTTCTTATTCCACTTCTAATAGTTATTGTTTTTTTTTTTTGAAATGCATAAAACTGATTTGAAATTAAATGAAATATATGGGCACCATGCACGTGCTCGCAGTAATTCACTTTTTTCTTTTTTACGGCACTTTTTACCGCACACATTATTTCAATTATTAATCAATAGAATAATAATAAAACTTACTTGCAGCTAGACCAACGGTTCCTGTGCATTTTTTATCTTTACAGCCACAAACTACTTTGTATTTTGTGTTTCGTGGATTATTTTTCTTGAAATTCAGCACAATGTCCGAGGACAGAATAGCGGTCAAGTTTGCTGATGGGTACTGGGGACACTTTTTGGTGAATTTGAAGTAAAGTAACATTTTAATAATTCAATACACTCAATGTAAATACTCGCAAAATTCAAAACTTAAAAGAAAATCATACGTCGAAACACTTTTTGCTAACCGGCATAACACGTACATCACGTGCCCGCATGAACCTTTCTTCTGCATTTTGATTGTGGTAGTGGCGTCCTTTGAGGCAAAATTAACGAAGCATGCGTGCGCACGGGCATAGACAACCAATGCCGTTGACTTTTCACATTCCAACAAATAAAGTTATCCCAGGTCGTATATCCTATTGGTCTACACAATGGAAATCGTAAACGCGGGTATTTTAAAAAGAGAAATAGAACGACGTTGATTGGTTAGTATTTGTGTATGTGTGATAGGTACCATCGTTGAGGTCAAGCAGCTGAGTGGAGCCCAGCCGAGTTCAGTTCAAAACTCGTCAAGCACGTAGAGCGACGATCTTTTGTGGTTTCAAAATATATATTGAAAGAATCGGGGTTTTTTAATAAATCTTTGTAATTAATGAATTACTTGTTCTCAGCTGTCAGATTAGACACTTTCTTGTGAGAAACATGTCTTCCAGTGATAGTGATTCTAATGAGAGAAAGTGTAGAGATAAAACACCGGTGAAGAGAAGCTACAAGCAAAATCCTTCTAAAAACGAAAAGATTCATCCGAGAACTGTGCAACGTTGGAAATCAAAATTAGATTATGGATTGAATGCTGGTAAGAATTTTCACCTGTTATTTGTACGTGTAAACTTAATTCTTAATTTAGAGAATTTTAAAAAGAGAAAACTATAACCTTAAAATTCGATTATTTATCATATAATGCATATAATACCCTATTGAAAAAATCCTCGAGGAAATCCCTCTGTATATGTCGATACTTTGATAAAGCTGCAAAAATGAACAACTAGTTATTTCTGAGATTGTTTTGGTTATAACCTATATACTCTAATATACATTTTTTTCCAGAATTGTCACAATTGACTTCACGAAATTCATCAATACAGCCAAGTTTCGAGAATGAAATATTGGTACCTAGTTCACCTGAAATGCATATGGACGTCGATGGAGGTAATAAGATAATCTATTAGCATAACTGGAACGAATTTAATTAATTTAAATAAAATAGCAAATAATTAGTGAACGATTTTATTTTTTATAAATATTATAACTTACTTGTGATATTTTAGAGAGAGATGTGGAAATGTCAGAGAATTTTCCGACTGTCGAGTATCAACTTCCAAAGGATAATGAGTTCAACAATGATCTGGAAAATACAGTTTTATCACTTGATGAAAATTTGCATCATTTGCAGTCGAACCCAAGCACATTTCAAGGTCGGTGAATTAATTACGTACAAAATATATTTAGGCCTCTAATAGTCATGTTTGATCCAAGAATATCCACTCTGTAGTATCAATAAACAGCCCTTTCAAATTCTGCTGATTATAAAAAATATTTATTTATCATTTCCAGTTAGTTATTGCTTTTGTAAAAAAAACGGGAACTTTTTGAAAACATTATATCGCTAATACAGTTTTGTATATGAATCGAGACTAGAGTAAATTTTGATGTTTCAAGTACAATATGAGCGTTTTTTAAGCCTTTTATGTGTGCTATATATAAATAGAAAATGTTCGTGATTGTACATTCCCGCCTTCATTTTCATTTCATTTTATATTTTTATTTTATTTTTAGGGATAGAAAAGAAAACCTCCATCAACAAGAATTATAGTCAATTAGATGTCGATCAACTTTTTATGGATGAAAATACTGCTGATTCTGAAGATTCTTTTTCTTCTTTGATCAATGTTTCCAACGAGAATTTGCTGGAGACAATTCATCTGACGAAGATACTAATAACGAGAGAATTCCTGGAGTCTACTTTTCATCAAGATTTGATCACGATAAGGATCCAAACCTTCTCGGTGAATCAGTAGAAAATAGTGATACAAATTCTTTTGACGTACCTAAGATGAAAGAGTATTTACTAGATGACAATAGAATTATGTTTTCCGAAGCAGGAATAAAAGTATCAGAAGTTATTCTAATGATCCTCGGATTTAGTTTAAGATTTTCGCTTAGCTATAAAGGTCGTCGAGAGTTGATAAATATGGTAAAAGTTTTAGCTGGGCCAAACTTTAAAACTTGGACAATCAGCGATTATCTCTCAAATATTTTTGATCCACCAAATGAGGTAATTCAATATTATTTTTATTGTTCAATTTGTTTTTTACCTTTAGAGGCATGTACTTCGAAAAAAAGTTTCAAAAAACATGAGAAAATTTGCGAAAAATGTAAAAGCATTATCTCGTGTCAATGAACTCTCCGAATTACTTCATTTCCATTGATATTACGTATCAACTAAGAACCTTTTTAAATATAGATCTCATACGAAACGGGTTGTTCGAAAATCTAGAAAAACTAAAATCAGGGCCTCAACATGAGAGAAATATTACTGATGTTAACGATGGTGAACTGTACAAGCAGTTAATTTCTTTAGGAAACTATGTAAATAATTCATTAATATTAACTTGTACATTTAACACCGATGGAGCTGCACTGTTTAATAGTTCTAAAAGAAGTTTTTGGCCAATTCTTATTATTATAAATGAATTGCCTCCACATTTACGGTTCAAATTTGTAATTCTAGCAGGTCTATGGATTGGCACAAAAGAACCGACACCTGCGTTAATGAACATGTATCTTCGACCTTTCGTTGACCAACTTAAAGTTTTAAGCACAGAAGGATTTAAGTGGATAAATGAGGAAGGCAAGATTATGAAAATTATTTTGAAACCTCTATTATGTAGCGTGGATACTGTAGCACGACCTATTATACAGAATCGTGTTCTATTTAATGGCCATTATGGCTGTTCATGGTGTTATAGTTTTGGTGACTATGTCGGAGGTTCAATGCGGTATCTTTTAAAAGAAACAGACCCACCAATTAGGACTCATGAATCGCATTTTAATGATATGGAAGCTGTAATGAAAATTGCTAAAGCTCAGGAGACGAGGGAAGCAAAAACTACAAAATCCATTAATGGCGTAAAAGGTTATTCGGTGTTATCCGAATTGGAGTCACTGGATATAGTGTGGAGCTTTGTAAGGGATTATCTTCATGCCGATTTACTTGGGGTAGTTGTTCATTTATGGAATATCTGGACAAATTCGAAAAGTCCAATTCACATTACAAAGTCGCAGTTAACTGAAATTAATGAACGACTATTGAAAATGACTCCACCAAACGAAATTCATCGTTTAGTAAGACCATTAATGTACAAGTGTAAATGGAAAGCTTCCGAATGGCGATCTTGGTTGTTATTCTATGCTATACCTTGTATTAATGGGATTTTGAACGAATGTGCTGTCAAGCATTTTGCTTTGCTGTCCAGCAGCATATTTACTTTATTGCAAAGAAACATATCTCAAATAGAATTAGATCAATGTGAAAGAGATTTGTTGAATTTCATCGGCCTTTTTGAAATTTTATACGGCGAAGACAATGTTACATTTAATGTGCATAGCCTAACGCACTTAATTCAACACATTAAACTCAGCGGTCCACAATGGGCCACATCAACATTTCCCTTTGAAAACGCAATATATTACTTAAAAGAGTATGCGCATGGTCCAAAAGGTGTATATGAGCAAATGGCAAAGAAATCCTTACAAGCTAGCGTCTTCAAAAGTATTATACAAGAGTCAAAAGAAATATCTTCTTGCTTTAATTATTGTGAGTCATTATTTACTAGAAACAAAACAGTGAACTTTTGCCGCAGTAACTCTAATGATGTCGTGCTTTTAGGCAAAGGCACAGTGGATTCTAAGTACTCTCTGCTTTTGAAAACTAATAAAGCTGTAACTTTTGACCGATGCATATTTCGCCACATGGTTGTACATAGTCTGCAATATAGCCGTCCGAAAAAATCAGATAATACTGTATTCCGTCTGTGTAGTGGAGAATTTATTCAAATTCTGAACTTAATTTACCTTGATGAAAAAACCTGGGTAGAAGTTCAATACTTTGAAGTCGATGAATTACTTATCACTTGTACAGATGCAGATCCAACGTGTTCAAAATGTAAATTAAGCAATTTTACTTCGAAGAACTTAGTCAAAGTAAAAACAAAACACGATGTAAAACTCTTACCAATTACCAATATAAGCAAAAAATGTATTGTCATCAATGTAGATAGTGAAATGTTTATATCAACATTACCAAACACAATTGAAATACAATAACAAAACAATGTTAAATATATATATGTCAATTATAACAAAACCTTCTTTTTCAATTATATAAATGCTAACGAATTTCAAATAACGTTCTACATAAAAATAAATTTTGGTCCCGCGTTTCAAACAACTTCCAGGCGAAAAAGGCTGCATTTCTAATTCGATTTTTATACTTACCTGACATAAGTGGACAAACTCCAAATTCCACTTTACACTCAAATTAAAATAATTTTTTAATTCGTATAAGTTCCGGACTGAATCGGACAGATTCCGGATTCAAGATAATTCTCAGACAAAATCAAGATAAAAACGGATAAATTCCAGATTCTACTTTACAAATAAATTCAACATTTTTTTAAATCGTATAAGTTCCAGACGGAGTCGGACTGATTCCGGATTCTAAATAATTCTCAGACAAAATCTGGACAAAAACGGATAAATTCCAGATTCCACTTTACAAATAAATTCAACAGATTTTCTAAATCGTATAAGTTCCAGACGGAGTCGGACTGATTCCGGATTCTAAATAATTCTCAGACAAAATCTGGACAAAAACGGATAAATTCCAGATTCCACTTTACAAATAAATTCAACAGATTTTCTAAATCGTATAAGTTCCAGACGGAGTCGGACTGGTTCCGGATTCTAAATAATTCTCAGACAAAATCTGGACAAAAACGGATAAATTCCAGATTCCACTTTACAAATAAATTCAACAGATTTTCTAAATCATATAAGTTCCAGACGGAGTCGGACAGATTCCGGATTCAAGATAATTCTCAGACAAAATTCGGACAAAAACGGATAAATTCCAGATTCCACTTTACAAATACATTGAACTGATTTTTTAACTCGTTTAAGTTCCAGACTGAAGCGGACTATTTTCGGGTTGAAGTTTATGCTCATACAAATTTCGGACAGAAACGGATGAATTCCAGATTTATCTGTAGATGAAAATAATTTCTGATTCTTTATTTCGTATAAATTCCAGACAATTGCGGATTTATTTCAGATCAGATTGTGTTTCCGGACAGAAATTGGATGAAATCGGACAAACTTCGGAAAGATTCCGTCTAAATTCCGGATCACTTCGGATTAATTTATCCGAAACTAATCCGGAAGTGATCCGAAATTTTAAGCAGGGATGTCTTCACCTACGGCTCAGATGTACGACAGTGGAGCTCTTTCTCTACACGGCACTTCAACTCTGTACCGCATTGATTTGAAACATTTGAATCACATAACACAGAATCTTACTTTTCAGGAAAGAAAAGAAACTAATAAATAGCCTAACTAGAAAACAGCATCTACTTCTTTCCTGAAAAGTATGGTTCTCTGTTATGTGATTCAAATGTTTCAAATCAATGCGGTACAGAGTTGAAGTGCCGTGTAGAGAAAGAGCTCCACTGTCGTACATCTGAGCCGTAGGTGAAGACAGGTCATCTTAGCGAACTCAAGTAGCAAAAGGAGTTTTCGAGCATTCCCGTATCGATAGTGTTCGTAGTTTTTGTGCATCATTAGTGCAGTGTAAGCGCGCCAGTGACTGAAAAACAATGCGACGCTATACCGAGGCCGAGAAGGCGGATATAGTGATGTTGGCGGCGCAATTACCACACCGTGAAGTGGTACACATTTTTCGGGAGAGACATCCAGAGTGCCAATTGAGTGCTTCAACGGTGTCGGTGATACTACGAAAATTTCAAAGGACGGGGTCGACCGTGAATCTACTAAATCCAGGACGCCCGAAAGTAGATCCGGTAGTTGAAAGAACCATTCTCCAGATCGTGGAAAACAACATGAAGCAGTCGATTAGAGGGATATCGCGACAAACAGGGATTCCCAAGTCCACTGTGCAACGAGTGCTGCGATTAAATAAAATCAAGAATTATAAAGGACAGACGCACCAAGCGTTACCTCATCGCGGTGATCGCCAAAGAAGATTGACGTTTTGCCAAACGATGCTGCAACGAATGGACCGACAACCCGATGTGTTACAAAGTATCTGCTTTACAGATGAATGTACTTTCTTTGTGAATGGTGAAGTACGGTCACATTTTCATAGATACTGGTGCGCTAGGAATCCTCATATTCTTCGCGAGCAAAATGTGCAAAATAAGCAGAAAGTGAACGTATGGGCGGGGATCCTTGGCGATAAAATTGTTGGTCCTATTTTTATCGACGGAAATTTAAATGCTCAATCCTATTTGGACCTCTTGGAGCATCAAATACTGCCAGCTATTCTTCAAGTGATGGACGATCAGGAGGTCATTTTTCAACACGATGGCGCACCGCCACACTCAAGTCAAAGAGTTACTGAACTATTGAATGATGTCTTTGGCGAAGCTCGTTGGATTGGATTAAGAGCGCCAACAGAGTGGCCACCTCGATCGCCCGACCTTACTCCACTGGACTTTTTTTTATGGGGTTACCTCAAGATGAAAATTTATGATGGGGTGCGAATAATTGAGAGCGTCGATCACCTGAAAAGGTTGATTCAACAAGAATGTACCGCCATTCCCCGAAATATGTTGCGGAATACGCAAGAAAACTTAGAGGAGCGCATACGATATCAATGTCGAGAGGAAATCAGAGGAGGGCACATAGAACATCTGCTGTGAGCACGTGCTGGACGAGACCCACTACCCTCAAGCCCCAACACCATTCGGCCTTTGGAGTCGCATGCAGCGAGGGCGGTAGGGTGGGAGATCAAGTTACACGAAATTCGTAACCCTCAGAAATTGATAAAAAGGTCGTATGAAATTCGTGTAACGTGTCAATTGGCCTCCTCGTGTCATCTTCTGGTAATACTCCACACTGGAGTAGCTGACAATTGGCATACAATTAGTAGAATCACCTACAAACTTATCTAACAAAGTAATACTGTCTACGGTGTACCTCGCCGACCTCGTTCATTCTGATATTGTTATTCTACATCAAAATGTAAGAGACACGTTTTTTTTAATCTGCGGATTCTGCGGAGAAACTTTATCCGCTGAGAAGAGAAATACGTATCTCTCTCTTAGACCTTGTTGTCGAATACCATAATAACAGAATGAACGAAATCGGCGAGGTACACATGAAACGGTTTCCTTGCAAGTCACCTTCAAAAGGAAGACGAGCGACGAGGAACGACGGTGGAGAGTAAGGAGACGCGGACGCGGTTATGTATTATATTTTATTATAATTTTCCACAGAAATCTGAGGGAGGTACTAATCCCCAACCGAGCCGCCGCCGCGCCGCCGCCCCCCCCCCCCCCACCTCCACACGCACACAGAAAAACCTCCATCTCCGCCTCGCCCTACTTCTCGTTCAGCCGATCCCCCTCCTCCCAGCGGTGGTACATTGTCTGCGACCGATATCTGTGGAAAGCCTGGGACTGGGAGACGACGACGATTGAACGTAACATTGTTTCAGGAAGCGAAGCCTATCGCGGAACAGAAAAAGTCGCGATGTAGTTGCCTTGATATAAGATATTACGAGCCGTTCCCGCAAATGTCGGTGTAGAAATCATCGTGTTGTGGTTCTTTAACGTTATTTTTAATTGATCCGATCGCGGGGGCATTTGAACAACGAAGTGGATAGTAACCGTTTCTGTATCAACAAATCTGTGTTCAATTGATATTTTATACTTCATTAGTAGCTCTCTAGATGAGATACATCTATCTCATAGTTTACAGTACAAAATGTAATTTCCCCTGCGGGAGCTAATTTTATGAATGAAAAAATTCTAATAAATCATGATTACACGAAATCCTGTCCCGCTGATTGTGACATCTTGTATGCCTCCTAACGCCTAAACTCTGTCCACTATCCGTCTTGCTTATTCCAACCAAACTCTTCAAGATCGAAGGGGAACATTTATCCAAATATCTTTCGGAAGGAAATACCGGACGAAAAATAGCACAAGCCAGTAGAGTCACTTTCATGAATTAATTTATTAATAATCCATCAGTAATAATGTATGAATGCAAGGTTAAATAACGAAAATAACGAGGAATAACGCGTAAAGCTGATAAAACCTTATGAATATAAAATAATCGGACCGTATTGTTACGAGAGTGTTACAATAGGAAGGATGGAAGGGTTTCGGATCAAACTTCATATTAACAGATGCATTATGTACAAGGATTAAGAGGGAAAGGATCAACGGCGACGAGTGATATAGAAACCGCCTCTAGTTGGAAGAATCCATTGTGATCGAGATTGGCTACGGCACCAGTGTCGGCGTAAATCGATTACGATAACTGCTTCGAGTCACGTCCACTTTTTATCCAAAACGCTCAAGGTTCTTCAGCCTTTGCTCATGATCCGGGCTGTCACCGCCATCACCAACACTGCTCCGTCCTTTTTCAGCGAGGCTCCCGTTCTTCTCCACCGTTCATACTCCTGACGTGATGCCGCTGTCGGGTGTCACAGGAACTCTGCATGATTTGCGACTGGGTGTAGATGGCGCGTTCTCTTGAACTCTTCACACACGTTGCTAGTACTGGTACCGTTTCAGGAACCTTTCGTGGTGACAACTTCCTCCTCTGTCTCGTCGCCTCGTCTCTGTCATTTTTTTCTTCCTTTTACCACACTCTCATTGCAAGTCTTGCTTCGATATTTCATGTTTCCGCCGATGCGTCTTTCTCTTACAGCTATTCGAGTCGGTCTTGGACTGCCTTCGCTTTAAAAGAGTGCCCCTGCCGTTGACGCTGCTGCTGCTGCTGCTGTCCTTGCTGCTACTACGACTCGAATGTCTGGAATCGTTGTCCATCGGAGCGGCCGCGTATCGCGATCGGCGAGATATAATTCAGGAGCTGGTGCGGAGTTGAGCAGTGTCGACCAGCTGCTGCTGCTGTTCGTCACTGTCTTCCACGTGGTTTTTCGGCGTCACTGCACTTTTCTTTCGCACTTTACTCACTCCTTCTGTCGGCGACTCTGCCGCGTTTTCTTTCCATGTCTTCCAATTTTCACCTTGACTCAGACTTTAATTTCATTTCAATTGCACCTTTCGTCGACGAGGCAGAGCTCGACCACTCTGGCGAGGACCACGTTGACGGTAGCCCCTTCCTCCACGACTGCCAGTCGCATCAGCTTCTCTCTGCAATTGAATATCAGTCGTGTTATTTGGTTGAACGTCGAAAAGAAACCCGAATTATTATGTCTTATCGTTTCAAACAATTACTCACCATTATTCCAACATTCACAATTTTGAGGTTACACTTCACTTCTCCCGCATTTATCTACCACCCGCTTTTACCATTTCAAATATTTCGCTCGTATGTAGCGCCATCTTCCAAAGCCAACTCTAACTAAAACACTGCCGAAGTCAAATTTCAGAAAAATTCAGGTCGCTGCACCTGCTCGACTAGCCATTGGACATACGGTATACAGTGCCTTAAACTTATCATTTTCACTCAATTCTCCTGCTGCTATAAATAGTCTGCTACCATAGTTGCGTTCAATGTATGGATGGACCCAAAATATCTTTTTTCTTTCATTTCTGAAATAATTATAAATTACAATAATATCTTCATCACTTAAATCACTAGACGTAGACATGTTTCCTACTACTTTCCGCCGCGGAATAGCACGAAATGAAATGCGCCGGCAAGCGTCGCGCCGCCAGCATATCGAGGCTGTGAGCGAGGCAGGCTAGTAAAGAATCGGTATGACACACACACACACACACACACACACACACACACACACACACATATTTACCGTATACTTATCCCCCACAAAAACAGATCCTCTGTAAAAAAGGCGGCATGTTCATTCAGTGCCAACAAAAATTGATACGTAAAATACTTCCCAAAAAAGATTTGAAATCAATTAAGATCGCCATGTTCAAGATTTATACATAAAAAGAGTAAAAGGCATCATTTGAAAGGAAAATTATTGTAAATCAAGTGACTAAAAAATTCGGCTAAAAAATTTATTTAAAAATTTTAATAAAAAAGAACTTGCCGCGTTTAATTAAGAGAGAGAGAGAGAGAGAGAGAGAGAGAGAGAGAGAGAGAGAGAGAGAGAGAGAGAGAGAGAGAGTGTTCATATTTTGTCCACTATATACTGCTGGTATCATATAAGTGTATGAATTTATTTAAAATCATAAGTGCATAAACGGAGTATAATTCGGTGTCTGAATTTTTTATTTTGAAGAAAAAAACGCGGCGCTTTTTTATTAAAATTTTTTAATAAATTTTTTAGCCGAATTGTTTAGTAACTTGATTTACAATAATTTTCCTTTCAAATGATGCCTTTTACTTTTTATGTATAAATCTTGAACATGGCGATCTTAATTGATTTCAAATCTTTTTTGGGAAGTATTTTACGTATCAATTTTTGTTGGCACTCAATGAACATGCCGCCTTTTTTACAGAGGATCTGTTTTTGTGGGGGATTTCACTACTTTTTGGAATTTATTCATCAGGAGAATATGTACATGTAGGAGAATAGTTTTTTATTATTAAGTATTACTGCAGAACGAGTAGGTTAGAAGATTTTCATGAAGACTCACGATTTTCTGACATATCATCTCGTACAGGTGCAACCGAAGAGGATCTAACTCGTGTCCTGTCCGTAAAAAGATGACTCGATGGACATCGGAGAATGTCAGTCTTGACAGCGAGCGCCTTCACCCATAGTACCCATAGTACCCATAGTACTTTCATTGCAATATGGGCTTTTCGTTCCAACTATTCCTGCTTTAAGGAGGTTCGACTATCAGACGAAAACCAACTTACAGCCATAATTTTTTTATGTAATATACACGAATACTTTACACAACTAATACGAAAATTTGAGCAATACCGTATGTCCAATGGCTAGTCGAGCAGGTGCAGCGACCTGAATTTTCCTGAAACTTGACTTCGGCAGTGTTTTAGTTAAAGGTGGCTTTGGAAGATGGCGCGCATACGAGCGAAACGTTTGAAATATCTAATTTCCCGATAGGTAAAAGCGGGAGGTAGATAAATGCGGGAGATCGAAGTGTAACCTCAAAATTGTGAATGTTGGAATAATGGTGAGTAATTGTTTGAAACGATAAGACATAATAATTCGGGTTTTTTTTCGATGTTCAACTAAATAACACGACTGATACCTAATTGCAGAGAGAAGCGACTGGCAGTCGTGGAGGAAGGGACTACCGTCAACGTGATCCTCGTCAGAGTGGTCGAGCTCTGCCTCGGCGACGAAAGGTGCAATTAAAATGAAATGAAAGCCTGAGTCAAGGTGAAAATTGGAAGGCGTGGAAAGAAAACGCGGCAGAGTCGCCAACAGAAGGAGTGAGTGAAGTGCGAAAGAAAAGTGCAGTGGCGCCGAAAAACGTCGCATGTAGAAGACAGTGACGAACAGCAGCAGCAGCTGGTCGACACTGCTCAACTCCGCACCAGCTCCTGAATGATATCTCGCCAATCGCGATACGCGGCAGCTCCTGTGGACAACGATTCCAGACACTCGAGTCGTAGTCGCAGCAAGGACAGCAGCAGCAGCAGCGTCGACGGCAGGGCCACCGTTGGAAAGCGAAGGCAATCCAAGACCGACTCGGATAGCTGTAAGAGAAAGACACATCGGCGGAAACATAAAATATCGAAGCAAGACTTGCAATGAGAGTGTGGTAAGAGGAAGAAGAAAAATGACAGAGACAAGGCGACGAGACGGAGGAGGAAGTCGTCACCACGAAGGGTTCCTGAAACGGTAGCAGTACTAGCACCGTGCGAACAGTTCCAGAGAACAGGCCGTCTACACCCAGTCATAAATCATGCCGAATTCCTGTGACACCCGACAGCGGCATCACGTCAGGAGTGTAAACGGTGGAGAAGAACGGGAGCCTCACTGAAAAAGGAAGAAGCAGTGTTGGCGGTGGTAGTGACAGCTAAGGAACCCTTCGTGGTGACGACTTCCTCCTCCGTCTCGTCGCCTTGTCTCTGTCATTTTTCTTCTTCCTCTTACCACACTCTCATTGCAAGTCTTGCTTCGATATTTTATGTTTCCGCCGATGTGTCTTTCTCTTACAGCTATCCGAGTCGGTCTTGGATTGCCTTCGCTTTCCAATGGTGGCCCTACCGTCGACGCTGCTGCTGCTGCTGTCCTTGCTGCGACTACGACTCGAGTGTCTGGAATCGTTGTCCACAGGAGCTGCCGCGTATCGCGATCGGCGAGATATCATTCAGGAGCTGGTGCGGAGTTGAGCAGTGTCGACCAGCTGCTGCTGCTGTTCGTCACTGTCTTCTACATGCGACGTTTTTCGGCGCCACTGCACTTTTCTTTCGCACTTTACTCACTCCTTCTGTTGGCGACTCTGCCGCGTTTTCTTTCCACGCCTTCCAATTTTCACCTTGACTCAGGCTTTCATTTCATTTTAATTGCACCTTTCGTCGCCGAGGCAGAGCTCGACCACTCTGACGAGGATCACGTTGACGGTAGTCCCTTCCTCCACGACTGCCAGTCGCTTATCTCTGCAATTAGGTATCAGTCGTGTTATTTAGTTGAACATCGAAAAAAACCCGAATTATTATGTCTTATAGTTTCAAACAATTACTCACCATTATTCCAGCATTCACAATTTTGAGGTTACACTTCGATCTCCCGCATTTATCTACCTCCCGCTTTTACCTATCGGGAAATTAGATATTTCAAACGTTTCGCTCGTATGCGCGCCATCTTCCAAAGCCACCTTTAACTAAAACACTGCCGAAGTCAAGTTTCAGGAAAATTCAGGTCGCTGCACCTGCTCGACTAGCCATTGGACATACGGTATAGATCGTCTAGTTTCTTCGTCATTTTATTCTAAAGTTGACCACTTTTAACGTATCGCCTTATGGCAGACGATTGTACTAAGATAGATTATTATCACTGACTTTAACACACATTCCGCCAACTTTAGACTTTGAAAGACTAGTAATTTGACAGATGAAATATTAAGGATTATGTAAAAAAATAAGTAAATAAAAAAATATTGTCATGAATTTCGTTTTGACTTCGCAAACCATTAGCACGCCATATTAACGGTGAGAGACTTGGCAACACGGCAGCGAAACAGCTGTAAAGCTCGTCTACTTGCCGTTCCAAAAACCAGTCGGAATAGTTCATTCGTCGAGCTGGATCTAGCTAATTGTACGCTGAAACATGCCCAAGTCGTATTCAGCCTTGAGAAGATTTATTTTCAATATTGAACCAAAGGTACGGCAATCCAGCAGTCTCATAACCGACAGAAATTACGAAAGTGAGATTTATGTTAAATTATCTTAACAAATATTTAATTAAGAAATTACATCCCATAAAACACGTCTTTACAAGTAATTTTTGTGATATTCTTGGGATATTTTGCAATATTTTTGAACACTACCCTATGTTAGAAATATATCTTTCTCGATAAATTCAGAAAGTTGCAAAACGTTATAGAAACATTTTGGAATCATTACATTGAAATAAACAGCTCAATAAGACAGCTCGATAAGATTGTACTTGTCAGAGCTGAATTATATATGTGATTTATATAATTATTTTAGAAAGACCTGAAAGAATACGAGAGCAGTGGAACATCGATGCTCAACTAGAGAGAATAAGACTATAAGAAATAGAAAAGAATGTTCATCCTTTTAAAATGAAGTACATACACCCGGGCTCACGGAATCTGTCGCTGGTGACTTTTTTTAAATGTTATTTTTAAACGTACTAACCAATGATTAATCAATCCTCGTGCTTTCATTAACGAGAGTAGACGTCACCGTAGCTAATGAGGGCATGAGAATTAATTGTTCACTGGTTAGTACGTTTAAAAATAAGGTTTAAAAAAAGTCACCAGCGACAGATTTCGTGAGCACGGGTGTACATACATGCACCGGAGAAAGCAAATCCAGCTCGACGAATGAACTATTCCGACTGGTTTTTGGAACGGCAAGTGGACGATCCCTCGTTCGTCAGAAGATTTTGTTCACAGATGAATCGAAATTCTACAACGAAGGATTAGTGAATAATCACAACGCCCACTATTGGTCCGTGAGAAATCCTCACTGGGTAGAAGAAGTCGAAGGCGATGGAGTGGAGGCGATGAACTAAAAATAAAATAAAATTTAGTATATAAATCGAAACTTGTAGTAGGAAAGCAGAGGGCAAGCACCGATGAGAAAAAAAATAGAAATAAAGTATTATAGTTACCCCGATATTGTATAGTTCCTCCGATGTTTTTGTTCTTCTCCCACGACTTAGATTCTCCAATATGTAGAAAGATTAATTCCGCTTAGTCCTCAAAGAGTTCGTCCCGTCCTCATATGCAATGCTGAAAGAAAAAAAGAAGTGATCACAAAGATATGTATTCTTTATTGGCGAATAAGCCTCGATTTTTGTACGGGAAATGAAACCTGTAGTTGATTATCATAAAATAAAATTATTTATGATTTGATAATCTGAAAAATAAAACAAACAAATGAATATAATTACCCCTGAGAGTATCATATGAAAAGAAAATTTAAACGAGATACAAATACTCACCAAATTCATAAAAAAATTGCAACACGCGCTGTATCAATCATCACGTTACACGTAATGACAGTTAAGCGTCGTTCTCAGAGCTTCAACGTGTCGCCAGCGACACCTTGGGTAACCAATAAGGATAACGCTGTCAATGAATGCTCTATCCTTATTGGTTACCCAAGGTGTCGCTGGCGACACGTTGAAGCTCTGAGAACGACGCTTTAGGGGCCTATTTCATTGTACCGACGCGACGGATTGTCGCGCGCGACGAGTCACTCCGATTAGTTATGACAAAAAGTGGTGGTAGGGTAAATCTGTCGCGGGGCGACGGTATTTTTCGTCGCTCGAAAGTTGAGCAGTGCTAGGGCCCCTTCGGCCCCTTTCTCGAACCGTTCGAAAAGTTCCGTATACGCATCTTAGCGAATAGACCAATCAGGATTAAGTATTCCGTTGTGGTGGGGTTACGGATTGGTCTATTCGCTAAGAAACGTATACGTTTCTCTTGCGAGTTACTCAAGAAAGGGGACCCAGAACCGCGTCACCCGCCACTTTCTCGTCTGCTAGGTGCTTACGCTCTAGGGAACTTCTCTCGCGACGATTGGCGTCTGCCAACGATAGATAGAGCCAATCGTTTGGCGTCCTTGCGTCTCCGACCAATAGCATAGGTACATCCTAGAGTCTATAAATCACTACGTGCCATATCGTCCTATGTCCACAATTATAATTAATACCTACCTATATTATCGACTATCGGATGATTTATAGTTACCCCGATAGCAAAGTGGCGCCACCGTGACTGCACACTACTTTTTCACGCAGTGCATTCGAGTGTATGCACTGGGGTGTCCATCTGGACGTCCAGCGTGAAGCCACACTACAGTCACGCAGTGTAAGTACGATGGTAAAAGTAGTACCGTATGTCCCACTCTGTACGGGCCAGTTTGAAGTTACCTTCGGGG
This sequence comes from Xiphydria camelus, assembly GCA_963678675.1. Classification (NCBI taxonomy): domain Eukaryota; kingdom Metazoa; phylum Arthropoda; class Insecta; order Hymenoptera; family Xiphydriidae; genus Xiphydria; species Xiphydria camelus. The sequence continues at coordinate 30,090,830 of OY783193.1, forward strand.
AGGCTTGGTCGATACTTGAGTCATTTAATACCGGTAGAAGTCGAGTCGGTAGTTAGAGTTGGTGTCAATTCGGGTGATCGAAGCGTCTAACTTTGAAATTATGAATTTGTGAATAATGGAAATTACTCACCATTATTCACAAATTCATAATTTCGAGATTAGACGCTTCGATCTCCCGAATTGACACCAACTCTAACTACCGACTCGACTTCTACCGGTATTAAATGTTTCGATTACCGACCAAGCCTCCCCGAAGGTAACTTCAAACTGACCCGTACAGAGTGGGACATACGGTATTTTGCAAAAAGGGGGCGATAAAGTAGGATTTCCCGCCTGCCTTATCCGCCTACTAGAGAGTGTCGGTTTTTTTGTCTCAAACCCGACCCGGCCAGGACTCGAGCCTGCGATCTTTAGAAGACTGGGAACGCTTCTCGCATTCTACCAATTGCGCCATCGACTCTTTGTGGTGGAAGTCGACTAAGTTACCGTATGTATCATGCCAAATTAAACAAGCAGAATTACCAACATTGCCGAAACTTTACCGACGGTCAAGAATTTTATAGTTAGAGTTGGCTTGAGAAGAGTGCGCTGTGTGTGCTGCGTGAGAGCGAAAAGTGTCAAACGTCTGATTTCCCGATAGCTGCCCCGACAGCAAAGCGTGGATTTACACGCTAGCCGCACGCAGTGCTGCCACGAAGTGGCACCACTATGGTCTCACCGTGGCCTGATCGCGTGGCGTACACAAACTAAAAGCACCGTGGCTACACAGTGAACACACTGAGTGGTTCATAGCGTAAAGACACAGTAGTTACACTCAGTGCAGTCAAGGTGCCTTTTTGACGTGCACACTTCGTAAATTTACCGACCATGAATGTCGGTAACTTCATTGTCTTCACAAAATTTTTAACACGTCGTTTGCTGCCGCCGGCTCCGATCGGAGCCAGTCGACACTTCGCGCCTGTGCCGCCGGCTCCGATCGGAGACACATTGACGTGCACATTACATATAATTATTCAGTCTGTTACCGGCACTGAGCGCGATGCAATCAATCTAAAAGTGGCAGCGAATGTGTTAAATTAGAAAATAACAAAATTGATATAATAATAGGTTTGTTCCCAGAAAGCAATTTGTGACTAGTTACAAATTTTGATCTGCGGAATTTTTAAATTAGAAAATAACAAAATTGATATTATAATAATGTTTCAAACAGTGCAAATTGTACTGAATTATTTCATAAATAATGAATAATTAATTATCATAATCGCTACTGTTTTGAAAAAGAAAGTATCAAATTATTTTTAAAAATTTAATGAGATATATATATATATATAAACCGGCCTTTACACAATGCAACACTGAGATATCTCGGCAAAAATATTTAAAATTTAGTTTACGTTTGACATAGCTCGAAATCGGCTTTCGGCTTTATCTCACTAGTCACAGTACTGTTGCTTTCAGGTATCGATATTATATGTACACCCGTGCTCACGAAATCTGTCGCTGGTGACTTTTTTTAAACCTTATTTTTAAACGTACTAACCAGTGAATAATTAATTCTCATGCCCTCATTAGCTACGGTGACGTCTACTCTCGTTAATGAAAACACGAGGATTGATTAATCATTGGTTAGTACGTTTAAAAATAACATTTAAAAAAAGTCACCAGCGACAGATTCCGTGAGCCCGGGTGTATAGCCCCCTGTACACGTTGGGCCAATGCGTTGGGCCAATGCGTTGGGCCAATGAGTTGGGACAGCGTTTACACGTTGGCGTTGCTCATTCTGCATTGGCCATTTGACGTGGATGGACGTGGACACTATCGCAGTCGCGGCCATTTACTTGAACAGCACTTTCTATTTTGTATAGGTTTTCTCGTCTGACAATTATTTTATGTGTTTCGAAAAGTCTCTGAAACAATATGTTAAAACGTCAGAGGTAAAAAAAATTTTTTTAAGAAAAAAATGACAAGTCATGTTCTATATTAAAACGTCAGACGCGGAGGTAACATAAAAAAATGTTCGAAACAAAAGTTACAAATTTTAGGGCGTCTGATACCCCTTTATTAGTGACCTAGCCGACGATTTACATAGGTACATACATCATTTGTGACCTTCAAACAAGTAACATACAAATTTTCAGCCCGAGGTACGAATATTTTTTTAGCAAAATTTTTTTCTTTTTTGAGTCATCTGGCGTGTCTTTTGCAGGGGTTCTGAGCAAAATCCTTGTAAATAACACTTCCTAATGGTCCATCCAATCACCTCAAAAAATTCTAGTCGAAGGTATTATTGTAATACCTCCGTGACCGCCATCTTTTAGTATATAACGGCACCTACAAGAGGCCAACGTGTGAACGCTGTTGGCGGACTGCGCCAAGATCCTTTGATATGTGGACGAAAAACCGACAACACTCGGCTGGCCGGCCAACGCTGGCCGCCAACGACAAATTTACGCCAAGTGGCCCTGTACACGTTGGCCCAACGCATTGGCCCAACGCATTGGCCCAACGTGTACAGGGGCCTTATAACTTAGTCGACTTCCACCACAAAGAGTCGATGGCGCAATTGGTAGAATGCGAGAAGCGTTCCCAGTCTTCTAAAGATCGCAGGTTCGAGTCCTGGCCGGGTCGGGTTTGAGAAAAAAAAACCGACACTCTCTCTCTCTCTCTCTCTCTCTCTCTCTCTCTCTCTAGTAGGCGGATAAGGCAGGCGGGAAATCCTACTTTATCGCCCCCTTTTTGCAAAATTCTACTTTTACCATCGTACTTACACTGCCTGACTGCAGTGTGGCTTCACGGTGCACAGACAGATGGACACCCCAGTGCATGCACTCGAATGCACCGCGTGAAAGCAGGGTGCAGTCACTGTGGTGCCACTTTGCTATCGGGGTGTCAATTCAGAAAATCGAAGTATTGAATAATAGACGAAACACTTCGATCTCTTGAATTAACAGCTATCGGGAAATCAGACGTTTGACACTTTTCGCTCTCACGCAGCACACACAGCGCACTCTTCTCAAGCCAACTCTAACTATAAAATTCTTGACCGTCGGTAAAGTTTCGGCAATGTCGGTATATCTGCTTGTTTAATTTGGCATGATACATACGGTATACATACCCCGATAGCCAAGCGTGACTTTCACCCAAAAGTCACGCGGTGGCGTCACTGAGTGACGTTACTCTGATGCCACAGTGAGGATCCGGAGTGCGAGTTTTTGCCAGAACGGAATACTTGATCCTGATTGGTCTATTCGCTGACGCCGTACGGAATTTTTATTCGCGTCGGACACCGCTGTATGGTGGCGTTTCGTTCTTCCTAAGATGGCCGTCGTTGCGGACCGAATGTCAAGATAACCATGTAACGTAAACAAAGTATTTGTAAATACCTAAAAGTAGTTTTAAGAGTGCAAGTGCAATAAACCCAATTCATAAGTGATGAATATCGATATCGAAGATATCTTGTCAGTTCTAGGAGAGTCAAAAATGCCGCTAGTGGAAGGAGAAGCGGTATTGAATAAGCAGTTTGTATTTTCCTGCTGAATCAAAAAGAGAAACCAAAATACAGTGAAAATCGTCGCTTCTTGCGTACAATCGTCACATGTAACAAGTGCTCCTCACGAAGTTGAAGTGAACATCTTACTAGTAAACAACAATAAAGAAGTAACGTGCTAGTGCAGCTGGGCCAGAGGAAGACGCAAACATGTTTTTGCAACGTTTCTGTACGAAAATCGGTAGGGCAAATAGTACCATGTGACGATTGTACGCAAGAAGCGACGATTTTCACTGCATTTTGGTTTCTCTTTTTGATTCCGCAGGAAAATACAAACCCTCTGCTTTCAATACCGCTTCTCCTTCCACTAGCGACATTATTGCACTTGCACTTTTAAAACTACTTTTATTTACTAATTCTTTGTTTATGTTACGTGGTTATGTTGACATTTATTTTCAAAAAGAAAAAGATCAAATTATTTTTAAAAATTTAATGAGAACCTTCGAGAGCAGTCACTGTCATGTCCGGTTTCTATATTATGACCGGAGTGGAGCAACATCGCGCTTGAAGAGTCGGTGGTTCAATTGGTAGAATGCGAAGCATTCCCAGTTTCGAAGCATCTCGTATTCTAAAGATCGCAGGTTCAAATCCCGGTAGGGCGTGAAAAAAAAGCGACACTACTAGACTGGTGGCAGGCGGCGGCACTGCAGTGAAAAACCTCGGTAAAGTCACTGCGTGCGGTTCCCCTTTTGCAAAATTCTACTTTATCCACTTTATCCACCGTGTGCACTGCGTGATGCCACAGTGGTATCCCAGTGGGCACGCACCAAGCCATCACTGTGATGTTTCTCAATGTCACCGCGTGGTCCCACAGTGCCACCACTGTAAAGCCACCTGGCTATCGGGGTACCCCGACAGCAAAGCGTGGATTTACACGCTAGACGCATGCAGTGCTGCCACGTAGTGGCACCACTGTGGTCTCACCGTGGCATGATCGCGTGGCGTACACAAACTAAAAGCACCGTGGCTACACAGTGAACACACTGGGGCCCCTTTCTCGAATCACTCGCAAAGTTGCGTGCACGCACGTTGCGAGCGGTCTAAGATACGTATACGTTTAGAAGTGGCCTTCGCAGTGGCTTTCTCGAGCGGGAGTTGCGAGTACTCGTAACTAGAAACGTATACGTTTCTTTTGCGAGTGGTTAACGCTTGGCAACGTTGTAGGATGTACTAACAGTTGAATAAATATGGATTAGATGATACTAAATTTTCAGAATATATTGGTTTACTTCTTATGACATGCTTTTAGCGCGTAGTTTTGAATACTTTCTTATTACGTATCACACGATGCACGTATAAATATATTTCTATTAGTGTCCTTTGGATACTTATAATATTTGTTTATCCGTCCAACCGTCCATGAACAACTTATTTTAAAAACATTCACATTTTAATAATGTAATCAAACTTTCTTTATAATTTCCTGCTATTATATTTTTGTCAAAAGGATTTTATACATTTTATTTGAAATTCTGTAAAAATAGGTGGTGAATTAGTTGCTTTATACACTATAGAATTTGATCCTCATTAGATAATTTTTTAAGATGTTATCTGCAAAAGTTCAAAATTTGTATGCGATAACTTTTAAGCAGATAGAGCTATTTGCATACAACTCAGCCTTATTTACGTAGTTTGGATATACAATGGAGTTTGAACATTTTTCAAATTGCGCGAAATTAATTACAGTTAAATGTCCAAAGTATATGACATTTATTAATATAGAATATCTGTCTTAGAATTAATAAGCGACGCACACCAAATACACAATATGTATATGTATACATATAAGCACTCAGAAAAGAAGACAAGACGCAAAACGCTGAATTTTCTTTGTATATGAATGTAAGAAACTGGAATAATAGCATATGTATATATAATGATATAAACATTAAAATTTCTATAGTAAGGGAAAGTTATAATTTTGTATTGCCTCCTCCAATTTTATAATATATATTATCGATGTGTGTTACATGAAGAATTGAATTGTATGGAAAACTATTCATTTTTAAATTACAATGTATTGTGTGATTCATAAAAAATAACAGACTTAGTTTAAGTAAGAATAGCGAATGAGTCCTAATGAATATTATCTCTATCTTATAATTAATACACCTTATTATGAAATCAATAGTCACGTAATACTAATCCTTTATTGCACTCCACGACAACGTTACATTAATGAATATTTTTATCCCCATATAAAAACTACCGTATGTCCGCGATCATTTGAACCATAGGAAAATTGCGAGTTTTGCATGAGCACCCCTTTGGGTCTCCTCGTCCAATAGAATCACCGGAGAAGCGTGAATGCGCATGCGTAGTCATCCGCGAGTGTGGCGTCGTCAACAAATTCAGATCGGTTATCGAAATAATCGATCTGAACTTGCTGACGACGCTACACTCGCGGATGACTACGCATGCGCATTCACGCTTCTCCGGTGATTCTATTGGACGAGGAGACCCAAAGGAGTGCTCATGCAAAACTCGCAATTTTCCTATGGTTCAATTGATCGCGGACATACGGTACAATCTCTTCGTACCAAATGAAATATTCCTTATATTACTTATTCCTACTTTATTCAGTTAAGCGTACAAATACTGCGGACGATGTTACCGCGGAGAAGCCGACTTTCGCCAAGAGCATGTGTTTGGGATTGTCATCATAAAACAATAAACCGTTCCAAGTTTTGGGTTTCGAGGAGGGAGTTTTCAGAGCCCATTTCTCCGGAAATTCTGCAAATAAGTGCAATCGAATTCTGTGACCCGTGGTAGAAACATCGTAGAAAATGAATGAAGCTAGTGAAAGAAAGAAGCGAACCGCAAATGTGACGGAGGAGCAGCGGAATTTGTTGGTCGAATTCATGGCAAAGCATCCGCAATTAGTGAGCGGAAAATTTTCCCAAGAGTTCACTTATAAAGACGCATCAGCTTTATGGGAAACCGTGGCTAACATTTTGAATGCGTGTAATGGTGCCAAGCGGGACTGGAAGAGTTGGAGAAAAGTGAGGCTGTGTTCCAATTCATCTTAGTACGTAGGATGTACTAGATACTAGACTACGTACTAAGTACCGTATGTCCGCGATCATTTGAACCATAGGAAAATTGCGAGTTTTGCATGAGCACCCCTTTGGGTCTCCTCGTCCAATAGAATCACCGGAGAAGCGTGAATGCGCATGCGTAGTCATCCGCGAGTGTGGCGTCGTCAGCAAGTTCAGATCGATTATTTCGATAACCGATCTGAACTTGCTGACGACGCCACACTCGCGGATGACTACGCATGCGCATTCACGCTTCTCCGGTGATTCTATTGGACAAGGAGACCCAAAGGGGTGCTCATGCAAAACTCGCAATTTTCCTATGGTTCAAATGATCGCGGACATACGGTACTTCGGATTTGACCAGCCTATAGTAGCGTACTATGCGCATGTGCAGTCAGCACACTAGCAGACACGACTCCCAGCGACTCTTGTGTCGACTCGTGTCAACTGGTGTCGACTCTCCACCAGGGTAATGGAACGCTCGCTAGGCTAGTAGAGCGGTAAATTCGAATATTTTATACTAATGTAGGACTGGAGGGGTATAGATGCAAAACTCGTCAATTCACATTTATAGCAATCCACGTTTATAGCAATTTTATGAATATACTTATTAGACTGATTCAAAAAAAAGCTTTTTTAATTAATTCTCTTGGCGGGCTTGGTTAGTATTTAATGTAACTTTGAATATATCGCCGGGTGTACATTCTCACTCAATATTTAGGGGTGTCTCAATCGCTTTTTCTGATTTCCATATGAATAACATGGTGAAATAGTTGAATCGTTGGTTTAGTGCTAATTCTTCTTCTACGGTAAACAAATTTCCCCGTGAAAAATTAGAAAAATTAAGTTAGGTGTATTTGACGTAAAGAAATATTATTTTTAATTATTAAATAGAATTAAATGATAATTAAAAATAATATTTCTTTACGTCAAATACACCTAAAACTCAATTTTTCTAATTTTTCACGGGGAAATTTTTTTACCGTAGAAGGAATTAGCACAACCAACGATTCAACCAACTAAACCAAAAAGTATAGAGGGAGTTGTAGCGTCGATGCTTGCTGATATAGAATTACTTTTCCAAATAATTAATATTTCAATAATAAAAAATTTCTCCCATATGAACACTTGTACAATTTTCTTCCAAACATTGTAATTATTGCCATCAGGTGGCGTAGCAATCGTCATGCACGGTCCCTATACCCGGTGAAAAACTCTAGTCTTTATACCTCTATGGTGAAAAGAGCGTCTGCTCGAGCTGAGCAGACAGAAAAGTCTCGAGAAAGTTACTTCGTCGCGACTTTCCCCCCACCACCTTTTACGGATGCGTGCTACGTACTAAGGGGCGGAGTCAGTACCGACCAAGTATATACTACATGCAACTTTTGTCGGATTGGAACACAGCCTAAGTATACCGTATGTCCGCGATCATTTGAACCATAGGAAAATTGCGAGTTTTGCATGAGCATCCCTTTGGGTCTCCTCGTCCAATAGAATCACCGGAGAAGCGTGAATGCGCATGCGTAGTCATCCGCGAGTGTGGCGTCGTCAGCAAGTTCAGATCGATTATTTCGATAACCGATCTGAACTTGCTGACGACGCCACACTCGCGGATGACTACGCATGCGCATTCACGCTTCTCCGGTGATTCTATTGGACGAGGAGACCCAAAGGGGTGCTCATGCAAAACTCGCAATTTTCCTATGGTTCAAATGATCGCGGACATACGGTATATTCAGTTTCTGAAGTCAGTTTCTATGCATTAAATGTTAATTTTATTTGACATATGATTGCTGACGAAAGTGTACATACACAGTTGAAAGTTTTTGATTAACTAAACATGAAAACTGTTATCTGCATTCGTTTTTTCTATAATAAAAGTATGCAAATTTGAAAGTACATGTTTTACATTTTTACGCTTAGACCTGGCAGTATCTGCGGTCCCGCACAAAATCAAAAGGTGCTACCATCAAACGGCACTGCCGCCAAACTGGTGGGGGACCCGTCCTTCCGGAGTGCCAGGCTGAGGATTTGGCAAGGGTGTTATGAGCCACGGACGAAGCTGGTATCCAGAATCACCTTCACAAAATACGGTATAATGTAGCAATCGAATCACGTAAGTAAAAAGATAGCAATATAAGCAGTGTTTGAGAGAATTATACAAACCTAGTAAGAAAAACGTATTTCCTTCGTATCTCCTGTGCACTTCTTCCATAGCGCGTGACATATTGGAATTGTTCCAAATATGGTTGTGGTTGGAACTTCCAGGGAAACGTGCATTAACGTTCATGATCTTCAACCGCCAGTCACAAACCTTTAAAAAGTACATTTTTTAACTGCATTGCTTCGCGTACATTTAGAGTTTTGACTATGACTTCTTGAAAGACCTCCGATGCAAACGGGGGTTTCAAAGTAAACAATAAGAATTGTAGAACCATCCGAATCTTACCAATTGAACATTCAGAGAATGGTAACCTTTTCGGTTAACATAAAGGTGTTCCGGATGTAACGGGTCATGAATTTTCGGTGGATAGATCGCGACGTGTGTACAATCTACACATCCAACCACACCCGGAAAATTATGTGCTGCGTGAAACCTGTAAGTTTGGATATTTTGTAATGACAATGTAGGCGAACCACATTCATATACTTTATACAGTAATTTTTGAAGAAAAATAACAAATGTGTAATTAAACATTACCACTTAATAAAATAAAATTTGATATAATATGCAATTGATTGAATTTCATAAGTCAACAATTTTACTGTAAATGTGATGGCTGGCTGAATAGTCTATACGAAGTTATAAACCAATAAATAACTTACTCGCTTCGAAGTTGTATTAAATCTTCCAATCTTCCAGGAAATCGAACCCATCGATTCATAAATGCAGGTTGATTCATAATATTGACAACCTCATTTATGCTCCTGCTGACGGATGCTGGACTGATGGAAATACCAAGATTGTATCCAATACATGGTTGGTAACTTCCACTCGCGAAAAAATTTAATGCCGTTAGTACCTATTGCAGTGTAGAATATCGTATATTTTAACACAGAAATATTTTTATGGCATGAAAACAAAGAAAACTGCATCACACACAATTAATACCTTTACAGTACAACTTAGTGCTGAGGTACGTCCCGGCTGCTCCATAAAACATTCTAAGTCATGGATGAGATTTCGCACCAATGGCTTAGTCAGTCTAAATTGTTGCAAAAATTGCCTGTCGGTAAACTCATCAAATACGTCTACTCGTCTGTCGAAAACTCTTCTTGGCGGTTGTTGCGCAGCAGCTTCCACTTCTTCCAGACCATCCAATACAACCGCATGAATTATATCGTCTAATTCCGCCATACCTGTGATTAATAATACGTATTATTTATTATTATATTATTTATTATTATATATATATATTATATATACAATTGACAGAGTAATCAAATATTATATTTTAGGTTATTTTAGGAAGCTATGTACAACAGCTTTGCTCAATCTAAATTGTTTGGCGAACCTTATCATTTAATAGTATGAATTATATCGTTCATCATCCATTACCTTTTATTTACCTTCGCCAATTTTTCTTTCCTTTCAATTAACACTTTTTCCAACTCACTTTAACAACTTCACTTTCCCGCCAAATAATACACAAGATACGTATACGTTTCGATGTTGCGAGTGGTCTAAACCACTCGCAGCATACCACTCGTAAAGATACGTATACGTTTCTCAAAGCGCTCGCAACGCGAACTCGAGAAAGCCACTTTCAGTTACGAGCGCTCGCAAGTCCGAAGTTACGTATACGTTTCTCTTGCGAGTGGTTCGAGAAAGGGGCCCCTGAGTGGTTCACAGCGTAGAGACACAGTGGTTACACTCAGTGCAGTCACGGTGCCTTTTCGACGTGCACACTTCGTAAATTTACCGACCATGAATATCGGTAAATTCACTGTCTTCACAAAATTGTTAACGAATTAATGAATTCGCTGCGGAACACGCAGCTCGGGCGGCACGCCAACATAGTTTTACACAAATTTCAAGATTTTAGTACCGGGGTTAACTCAATCATTTTAATACGAGGGGAACGTGTTCGTAATTAAATTTAAAGGTTCGGTGGTCGGGCAGTGCGGACGTGTGGCGGATCGCTCCTACGAAATTCGGAACTTTAGTCGGGTTTTTCGCGAGTGAGTGCGATAAAAAGTGCATGGTGGTGTTCGCGGAGCAGTGCGAAGCTCACTGAGTGAAATGGAAGCGCGGCGAGGCCGGCGTTTAAGCATTATTCGACGATTACGAAGTCTGCCGTGTCGAGTTCCCTCGTGGCACGAACGCCATCATGGCCGCCGCTACATAGCGTCGGTTGACGAAAGACCGCAAAGGCCAGCAGAGAGATACCGGACGAGCGACCCTCGCGAGAAACCGCCTACTCGGGAGCTCCGGGACATCGAAGAGGCCCTTACGAACGACCGAGCTGTGCTGGGAATCTACAGTGAAGTGACAATAAGCCAACCTGTCATCATCCCCCCTCTAACCGCATAAACACAAGGAAACACGAGGAAAGCGCACTAAGAATCGTTTTAGGCATATGATATTTCCGTAGGACCTCGTTCCGTGCCATGACGACGCATCTTCCGACGAATTTCAAAATTCCAGACCATCGAGGTAATTATTCAATCAACGTCGTATCTCGACACTTGCGATACTTTATCTTTTTTTCTTCTCCATCACTCCCTCCGTCACACTTGGTACCTCGTACGCTATATCGCAGTTGCAGCTTGTCACCGAGTAACAATATACCGCTGATGCGAATAGTTCAAAGCGTCAAGCACACAAAACGACGCGGCTCCAAGATCCTGAAGGAAGGATGGATGGTGCACTCGACGAATCGCGATCCGATGGTAGGTCGACGACGTGGCGCTGATTCGGTTTCGCTTCCTCCGTCATTAAGACTCGCGTGTTTTCAGAGGAAGAGACACTACTGGCGATTGGACACAAAGGCCATCTCTGTTCCAAAACGACAGCAGTTCCAAGTACTTGAAAGAGATTCCGTTGGCTGAAATTCTAGTCGTCGACGCCGCCAGGGAACAACATTCTCGTGAGTACATATATCGTTAGAAATTGTCTGCGCGCGTTTAGTTTATGTACAACGCGCGCGTTCTCTCCTTCCAGGCACGATGCATTGTTTCGAGTTGAGAACGGCCGACGTCGATTACTACGTCAGCGAAGATCCCCTCTACGGAGGTACTAGTGGTCACCTTCCACCGCCGGAAAGTGGCGTTGGCGCTCACTTGCGAGGACCTGGAAAACGAGTATCAGGCAGGCATTGATGCCCATCACCTATGGATCGGCAAGTACGTTCAGAGCTCGCGAGTGTGCGCGCGAACGCGTACCGACGCTATACCGAAAAACACGCATCGTTTTCCGCAGGTCGGTAGAAGCTGTCGACAACCGAGCCAGAGGAACGCGTAACCGACATGTCGCAGCTCTATCACATCTTCCCGGACAAAGTTCTTGGCTTGGGTTGATTTGGTATCATCTACGGCGGAGTTCATCGCAAGACCGGCCGCGCGATGGCCATAAAGGTGATCGACAAGCTGCGTTTTCCCACCAAGCAGGAGGCCCAGCTCAAGAACGAAGTAGCCATCCTGCAGAATCTCTCACACAGCGGAATCGTCAATCTCGAGAGGATGTTCGAGATGCCGGAGAGGATATTCGTGGTGATGGAGAAGCTCAAGGGAGACATGCGGGAGATGAATCCCGGTGTACGAAAGTAATTTCAGGGGAACTGTTACGGCCAAGGCGCTACAACGGTTGACCTAACGGGTCCTCGGGCAGGTCAAGTACCGTCCCCCCAATTCGGGCGTTTTTCCTTCTAAGAAATTCGACGTCGACAGTTCTCCAATTAACACTTAATGACTTAGATCTCGGCACGTTTCCTTAATACTCTTTAACGGTACATAGGGGCAATTCGCGGTAATGCCGACTTTTGAATTAGCACCGAAACGCAGAGGTACGCCCTCCCCTTCGAACATTCCTACGGGTCGCGTCAGGGTAGAAAACGTAGCCCCCGCCTTGCCGTAGGGTCAGTCGATTCTTGACGTGCAAAGCCTCTTCTGTCGCTTGCACTCTTGACGCGCGTAGCCTCTTTAGTCGCTCGCGCTCAGTCGATTCGTAATCGCTCAACAGTAACGTTCTCAATGCAAAGCCTCTTCTGTCGCTTGCACTCTTGACGCGCGTAGCCTCTTTAGTCGCTCGCGCTCAGTCGATTCGTAATCGCTCGTACGGAACGTTCACAGTGCAAAGCCTCTTCTGTCGCTTGCACTACTATTCCAATCAGTGCATAGCCTCCTCCGTCGCGTGCATTATTCTCAGTGCTTGGCCTCCTCCGTCGCTCGCACTCCTGACGCGTGTAGCCTCTTCCGTCGCTCGCGCTCAGTATATTTCGGTTTCGTCGTGAACACTACGATTGTTCCACCGCTTGCCATTCGAACTTTAAGCAAAAACTTTGTATCTTTATCGCTCGTTAAAATATAGGACTAGCTTGAAATATTCTCACTCTCCTCTCACTCGATACGATCCCTCTTACCACGTCCCTGACGTAACAGGAACTATTCTCGACGCGTGGGAAATGCTTTTCGTGGACGATATATTTTTCGTTAACGGATTTATAGTTTCGTTGATCACTTTCGTTAACGATTCGAAAATCCCTTCTAAGATAGATCTCGTCAATGAAATTAATTTTCTCACACGAAAAATGTGTTTACATCCCTTAGCGACGTCTTCTTTTTAGAATCTCGTTTAATCACTTAGCAACGACCCGTCGCATCGGCCCACCGCCTCCAACAAATACCAAACCCATTCGTTGACGGAAACAGCGAGAACGACGAATGACACGTTCGTCAACGAAAAAAGTAATTTCGTTAACGAAGGAGTTTCGTATGGGAAAAAATTTCGCGTACAAAATTTCTCAACCAAAACAATAATTCCGTTCAATATGGGAACTTTTTCCCATACGAAACTCCTTCGTTAACGAAATTACTTTTTTCGTTGACGAAATTGTCATTCGTCGTTCTCGCTGTTTTCGTCAACGAATGTTGTTTGGTATTTGTATGCCGGTGAGTTGCATGACGAGGTGGTGGGCCGATGCGACGGGTCGTTGCTAAGTGATTAAACGATATTCTAAAAAGAAGACGTCGCTAAGGGATGTAAACACATTTTTCGTGTGAGAAAATTAATTTCGTTGACGAGATCTATCTTGGAAGGGATATTCGAATCGTTAACGAAAGTGATCGACGAAATTTTACATTCGTTAACGAAAAATATTTCGTCCACGAAAAGCATTTTCCACGCGTCGAGAATAGCACCCCTGAGCATGTTTCGCTAAGCAATCAGCTGTCTCATGGCGACCACGTAAAACGCGCCATGCGCAGCTTATTGTACTTTCGTACACCGGGACTTTCAAAAAATTATTATAAATTAACCGTGCATTTTGTCATGTACCCCCGGGGACACGGTATCTGTCGCTCGTGACTTTTTTTAAACATTTTTAAACGTACTAACCAATAATTAATAATCCTCATGCTTTCATTAACGAGAGTAGACGCCACCGTAGCTAATGAGCGCATGAGAATTAATTATTCATTGGTTAGTACGTTTAAAAATAACGTTTAAAAAAAGTCACCAGCGACAGATGCCGTGTCCTTGGGTGTAAGTTCTCGCATCAATTTCATAGTAAATTTTCCCCGCTATAAATTGGTAGCTTCATTTTTTTGATCGAGTAAATCTAGGATGCCCAGGAAAAAGAGTAGAAGTCAAAATCGCCTACCAAAACACTTCTACAATTGTCTTCTACTTTCCTCCTCATCAGGATCATTCGAAAAGGATCCTCATATCGTTTTTCTTTTCTGTACAAATGTTTGTATGCAACAATATGTTCAATTAATAAATGGAATAGTAAAAGAAAAATGTTGTTTTTTTAATATAAATATTTCATTAGAATACATCCCTGTAGTCCATATGATAATTTCACAGCGACGCCACTGGGTCTACACCATCATCTCACAGTAAAACCACTGTGGAGTCACCGTGTCATGCCACAGTGCTTACACTCGGTACTCACACTGCGTGACTGCAGCGTGGCTTCACGGTGCACAGACAGATGGACACCCCAGTGCATGCACTCGAATACCGTATGTCCGCGATCATTTGAACCATAGGAAAATTGCGAGTTTTGCATGAGCACCCCTTTGGGTCTCCTCGTCCAATAGAATCACCGAAGAAGCGTGAATGCGCATGCGTAGTCATCCGCGAGTGTGGCGTCGTCAGCAAGTTCAGATCGATTATTTCGATAACCGATCTGAACTTGCTGACGACGCCACACTCGCGGATGACTACGCATGCGCATTCACGCTTCTCCGGTGATTCTATTGGACAAGGAGACCCAAAGGGATGCTCATGCAAAACTCGCAATTTTCCTATGGTTCAAATGATCGCGGACATACGGTACACCGCGTGAAAGTAGTGTGCAGTCACGGTGGCGCCACTTTGCTATCGGGGTAGGGTAAACACACCAGTAGTCGGCCACTTTATCCAATACTCAGCAAGGTAAACCATTTAAAAAATCATGTTTTATATTAGAAGTTTGAAATTTGAACAGCTTTGTAGACGATTTATTTCTGAACAAACTAACTTGGTGAAATTATTGAAATATTACTTTGAAATGGTGAAATAAATGGAAACTTAGAAACACCAACAGTTTCCCAGTAGTCAGCCATGAGAAGTCTAAGTTCGGCCACCTGGCAGCCAATAGTCAGCCACCACTTTGCGTATTTAGTAGCAGGGAAATAAATTAGTATTTTCTCAATTTTTCAATCTGCTGGAAATATTTTATAGACAAAATAAGTGAGATAACATTCTGTACTAAGAGATACATGTAAATATTTAAAACAAAATATAAACACTATGGATGATTTACATGAAAAAACGTTACTAGGAACTATAACCTAAAATATTATGCATTTTAAAACACAAAATTTTTGTTTTCAGAATGTAACGTAACTATACTTATAGTAGAAAAATAAGTACATTGCTTCTTTAAAACGTAGAAAAGTGCCAATCTCGAGTAGAACTAGGTCCTCGCAATGCTGAAATACCCTGTGCTGGTTTCCATTAACCTAAAACAGTGGTCGTGAATAACAAAAATGAAATTTGCCTATATAAGGTAACCTACCTGTTTCTGAACAATATGGGCAAATGTAATGCATTTCTTGAACCTCGTCGTAGTACCGACCAATGAATTCAGTGCATATTAGATGAAACCATCGAGTGCATTTGTCGCATGCAACACTCCTTAAGTTCTCATCTTCAACATCGCTGACTAAGTCTTCTTCACAAATGCCACACTTTTCCGGATGTCGCCTTGGGAGATTTTCATCTGCTTCTTTGGCTAATTCTCTGGCTGCCTTCTTCGTCGCCCTTTTCTTCTTTCTTGGCACGACACTGTTCTTTTCGATTGCTCTTAGTCGTTTCGCTTCCTTCCTCCTCTCTTTTTCTAACTGTTCCTTCTTTTGGCGACTTTCTTTTTCTTCTAAATATTTTCTGTAACTTTCTGATGATATTGCTGCTGGCATTTGTTGCTTATTGTTTTTCCTCTGACTAGCTATCGGTGAAGGCCAAAATAAATGTTGCTTAAAGCTTTGGTTTGTAATGTCACCACAAGAATTTCTTTCTGCCACTGCAACGGGTACATGGTTTATTTTTACGTCACAGCCATTTGCACTTTCATTTCCATTTTCATCTTGATTCGTCGCTTCCCAGGTAGCACATCAACATCGAAATGACGTTCTTTGAAGGTCAGTTATGACGTCAGATGACGACAAATATGACGTCATTTTAACGTCGCAAAGACGGCTTAATTGCACATCCACACGACGTCAGAAAAATCACGTCATAATAACGTTCTACCGGACGTTGTGATGACGTAAAATATAACGGTTCTAAAAGGTTAGGTCTGACGTATATCTTTTCATCGTGAGCGGTCACCCATCCAACTAGTGTCCGCACTTTTTGCTGCTTAACTTCGTTGATCGGTCGGTGTCCTCAAGTCCTCATCTGCTGCGCGCTCTTGTGGTTAAGAATATTATTACTATTGGTGTTCATATGAAGTTTGATGAATAAATGTATATTGCTTTTCCTGTCAATAAGAAAGAGCTTGAATAAATAAGATTTTATAATTGTATTATTCTTTTCTCAACATTTTTCTAAATTTATGATTGTCTTTTGATAAATATTCTTGCATAGACGCAAATTGATGTTAATATCAATTTGCGTTTATGCAAGATATAAATAATAAATAAATATAAATAAATAAATAAATAATTATATGAATATTTATTCATCCTACATTAATTGATTGTCTTTCATTTACTTTAATAATCTGTGCTTTTTAATAAACAGCATAGTTTATAACTTGCTCAACATACTCTGGAGACTCGAAATGAAATAATTTATTGATTTAATAATTGAACAAATTACAATTTTTGTCCATTTATTCACAAATAAATTTTCAAGTCGCTATACCTATTTGCAGGAGACCGAAATTTTTCTTAGTCTCGTTCGTCATTAAAAATGACGGAAAAATTCCGTCAAAAAGACGTTGAATTTTGACGTCCAAGGTACGTCGTAAATATGACGTCCCTGTAACGTTAATATTACGACAATTGACGTCTGAAACCCTATACTGACCAAAAAATGACGTCTGAGACGTTATTCTAACGTCAGTGTGCTACCTGGGTTCTTCAGTTTCATTACTTTCAACGCAATGCACAGTTTCTACTTCATCAATTCTCTTCACCATAATTTCCTCATTGATTGCATCACAATTTTCTCTGGAAAGTTCTTGTGTGGTTCGGGAATCACAGTCGGATGTAATACTGTTGGGCTCAGGGACTACTGTTGGTGACCCATTTACATCCAGTGGTTGTAAAGGCATCTCACCATAGGAATTATCTTGTATATTATCAGTCTTTTCGGCATTAATGGACGGGATTTCTGGCAAAACAAGTTCTTCAGGATTTATATTTAGAAGCAACAATTGTTCCCCTTCTTGTATCTCTTGCACCTTATTTGTCTGCGTTTGTAAAATTTCAACATTTTCATTGTCATTCTGTTGAAAATGTTATGCATTGATGACCTTATCGACCTCAATATTATATCGACTAGTAAGTTCTTCTTTAAAAACCCCCAAGACCATCTCAGCTATTTCAATTTCTCGGGAGGAAACTCGACCCACTGGTGTTGAGGTTAAATTTTCTTCCAGCCTGTTTTGTATGCACTTACTGTAATCTACAGCGTCAGGATCGAGGGGGAAAAGTCCACAGCTTCTGAACCCATTCTGTATTGTTTGAGGCAGATTTGGCATATTCAGGCATTCTACCAGTAATGGGCAGAATATGGTTTTGCTCAAAACTGTGTTAATGTTTTCGGGTTTTAATTGCCATTGTCGAACTGTCTTTTTCCTCTCACTTTTGAGTGGTTTAAAAACACTAACATCGGCAGGTTGCATCAGGTGCGTAGTATTTGGTGGTAATGCGTACAATATAATTCCATTTAACGAACACCATTCGCTTAGTTGCAGGGAAAGATGCGATTTATGGCCGTCGATAAAAAGAATGACAGGTTTTGGTATTTCATTTTCTTGTAACCAGTTACCGACCCCGTTTACCACGTATTAATAAAAGACTTCACTCCGCATCCATCCAGATTCTGACTTGCCTAAAAACCAATTGGCTGGCATGGATCTTACAACGCTTGCTGGAGGTCTTCTATATGGGAATACAACCATGGGATTCAAAATTTGTCCTGCTGCAGAAAAGACCAATAGCACTGTGATCGTTTCCTTTTCGTTCCCATTCTTTACTTCATAAACGTTTCTCCAGCCTTTGGGTGCCAGCAGCTTTCCAGTTTTCGGACTCATGGAGAAAGAGGTTTCGTCTCCGTTAAGTACTCTTCGCGGATCTGAAAAAATTTCCTCCTGTTTAATTTCTGCAATGTAAGCTTGCAGATCTCGAAACCATTTCCGAATATATTCTTCCGTAATCGTGGCTCGTGATTTGGTCAAACCTTCTGGTTCGCGAAGGGAGAGGTCCGGATATCTTTTCAAAAAACTTCTGTACCATTTGTCTCCTGGTCGCCCGTCTTTGAATGGGGTTTCGCGCTTATCGGCGAGTACAAGTTGTTGGACTGTTGATAACAATTCAGTTTTTTTTTTTAGGAAACCCTGTTTTTGCCAATTCCTTTAACCAATTGTTGTTCCTCATTACTGCTTAGAACTGTTGGAGGACCCATTCTTCTACTAGTCGTTTTGATTCGACCATGCAATCGGTCTTGTATGGTCGCTCTTGGAACCCCATAGATTCTGCTGGCTTTCCTAATTCCCATACCATCATGTACAGAAACTAAAGCAGCATCTAAAGCACTTTGGGGTTATTGATGAATGGGACGTTTTTTGTCTGTCATGACGCCTGTATCCCTATGCAGAAAGAAGGACGTGTAAGTAAACTGACCCAAACCTAAATTTACTCTTTTACATTTTTATATAGGTACCTACTTAATTATTATTTTAATTTCTAGTTTAATATCCACTAATATATGTATTTTGATTTAGTTCACTCACTTCAATATCATTTCCAGCACCTAATTTATGTACTTTAGCTAAAAAAAAGAACGACGGCCGACTATTGGCCGACTACTTCCCAATAGTCAGCCACGCTGGAAATAATGCGGCTGACTACTGGATACCGACGTAAACCGGTAAATATCCAGTAGTCGGCCGGGTGGCTGACTTTTGGATTTCAGGTGAAATTGTTATGCCAATACTCGGCCCCCATAAAAACTAGCAAACCGAACATAACCTATAACACCATTTTGTGTAAACGACGTATTATTAAGTATAAAATCAACTAAAAATCGTTTACCACGGAATCACCGTATCAAACTGCATAATTCACTATTTCTTACTCCTACTTATACTATACGCCTCTTGCGTATCTCGAAAGTGCGCCGAAAGCGCCGCGTAGTGGCCAAGATTGGCACAACTGGGTTACACTGTCAACCAATCAGACCTTCCGGCTTGTGCTTATTTCAGGCAAACCTAAGTGTACATGTGACCACATGTATAGTCGTACACCCCCGTGCCGTGTAACCCAGTACAGCACTTTTTGCTCACCAGGCGAGTAAGGCGGCGCCACCACCGATGCGCACAATGCGTATACAAAACTTATGATTTTACTTACCAATACCGGACGCTGTCAGTTAACACAGTCTAATGTTAGCACAGTGTTACCAATGCAACACAAAAGTTGAAGATCAGGTAGAAAAGAGATGGCCGACAATTGGGACAGGAGCATAAAATAATATTTCGCTGGGAATTCTTAATATTTCGACTTATTCAGCAGAGTGGCTGACTACTGGAAGTGGCTGAACTTAGGTGTGTGTGTGTTTACCCTATAATATCAGTACCTGAAAGCAACTACTGTGACTAGTGAGATAAACCTGAAAGCCGATTTCGAGCTATGTCAAACGCAGCCCCCTGTTACTCGCCTAAATTTCTGTCCCCCCTATTGTGTCCGCCGCAGCGCGGCGCCAGCAGTAACGTGATGTTACCCCCTCCATGTCCTCCGCACATGGCACGGCATCGTTAACAAAATAAATTTTTAAAAATGATGTTACATTTAAAGATAAAAAAATATACCGAATATACACAATCCACGGAATTATGTTCGAAGTGTTCGAATAACACTACACGACCGTTATTATAATGATCTATTAACATGACGTGTGAGTGGCGCCACGCAGCGGAATTGTTTCCAGCGGCTTCAAAAGTGGGGACAAAATTTATATAAGGCGCATTGGTGTAGTTTCATAGGGCTGGTCAAACGTAAGCTCAGCCCCCTGCAACTCACACGTATATTCCCATTAGATATCTTTGACCACGCTTTGTCGCCAGTCGTACTAATCCGCTACGTGGCGCCCTATCGCTGGCCCTGTGTTGGCTGCTGCTGACTGCTAGCTGTTGGCTGCGCTGGCTCATATAAAATTCGTTCGAACATTTATTGGACTATTTCTATTACTTCATAAAATTCCTTATCCCTACATATTTATTACAAAATGGAATAATGCTTCATTGCACTCAAGCCCCTTCATTCACACCTCATTCGCCCGCTTTCAGCCGAGCCTGCCGGGCCAGCGACACTGCGCCACCACGCGGTTGGCGACAACGGTGTGGCCATGTGAAACGCAGTGTTACGTCCTTAGCTCCCCGGCGGACGTCGCGGCGCTGGGGTCCGTTGCTCCGCCAAAGCACTAACGTGCAACCTCGTCCGTGGATGATCGGCAGAAGGAAAAGAAAGAAACGAAAGGGGTTTATAAAAAGAAGAGAAACGCCTTTATTTACCAGCTTGAAACGACTATAGCCTTGCCTCAACCTTAGCGTCTAGCTGCGGCTCTAATTGTCTACGACTGACTTCGGCTACGGATCGCAAAGAACTCTGAGTACCGACGACTAGTTTCAACCCCTGATCGCAAAAGACTGAGAGCTACTCTACTCGATCTTCTCTAGTTCTCTCCAGAGACGCGGAGTCCACCCCCCTGCATTTCCTCGTACTTACACTAGCTTACTTCTATATAAGAAAAGAACATATAGGCGAGCGAGGAAGGAAGGGGCGATTTTCGTCTATTCTACATTTCTTCCTCCGACGTTTCAAGTCCCTCCCGGCGTCGCCCGGGAGGGGGATCCTGTCCACTCGGGGTGAGTTCTCGCGACGGGGTGTTTCCTCGAGGACGGAGGCTTCGGGTGTCCGTAACGTCTTCCAGATGCGTCGATGCTTCTTTCTACGGATGCACGCGTCCTGCGTTGGCGAGAGTTTTCCGCGAAGGGGCTAAAAAATGGTTTATGGCCTCTCGTTGTTCTCGAGCCGTGAGAAAGTTGCAGCGTCCGCTCCCGTTGTTCTCGAGCCATAAGGAAGTGCAGAGTCCGCTCTCCTCCTACCTACCCTATCTCATCCCTCGAGTGACCATTACTCTACAAGAATGTACGCGATGAAAAAGGCGATATGCTAATAGCGCGTCTTAAACGAAGCGTCCTTTGAACAGCCCGCGTTCTGTAGCGGAAGATGTGGCGGTTGTCGTTTTATGTAGACTTGTTCAAAGGACTATCGTTCTATCAAAACGTGACGTAACGTCACATTTGTTCATGACATAACAATGACATAACAGCAGAGATGCAGGAGGCTGCGTAAGCTAATGGGACCGCTCATTACCGGTGGCGGCGCTCGCGGCGCAGCGGAAACATGGCGGATATTGGCGTACAGCACGCCGCGAACTTCAAATTCCGTCGACCGGTAGGTAAAAGAGTCAAGCACCGTCGGCAAATACTGCAGATGGTAAATGTCATGGTCTCACCGCTTAATGCGTTTCTCGTGGGACATGCTGTATATTTGATCCGAATGAATTCGTTTCATTGTTTGTGAAAATAAATGTCTATATCTCATTCTAAAAATGCTCATTTTTTAAAAACTTTTGGAGCAAGTTAACACTTTTCAAGTACGCGCCAATCCAAAACGCCAATATCGGCCATGTTTTTTAGTACACGCTTTGCCGCCAGGTACCGCGTTCATTTTGAGCGTCCCAAAAAACCGGCCTTTATACAATGCAACACTGAGATATCTCAGTGTTGCATTGTGTAAAGACCGGTCTATATATATTTCATTACATTTTTAAAAATAGTTTGATACTTTCTTTTTCAAAACAGTAGCGATTATGATAATTAATCATTCATTATTTATGGAATAATTCAGTACAATTTGCACTGTTTGAAACATCATTATAATATCAATTTTGTTATTTTCTAATTTAACACATTCGCTGCCATTTTTAGATTGATTGCATCGCGCTCAGTGCCGGTAACAGACTGAATAATGTAATGTGCACGACAATGTGTCTCCGATCGGAGCCGGCGGCACAGGCGCAAAGTGTCAACTGGGTCCAATCGGAGCCGGAGGCAGCGAACGTGTTAAAAATTTTATGAAGACAATGAATTTACCGACATTCATGGTCGGTAAATTTACGAAGTGTGCACGTCGAAAAGGCACCGTGACTGTACTGTGTGTAACCACTGTGTCTTTACGCTGTGAACCACTCATTGTGTTCACTGTGTAGCTACGGTGCTTTTAGTTTGTGTACGCCACGCGATCATGCCACAGTGAGACCACAGTGGTGCCACTACGTGGCAGCACTGCGTGCGTCTAGCGTGTAAAGTAGCACGGAGACGGTCAATAATATTGTCAATGAAATTGATCAATTGCGATTGATGGAGTAGCACATAGACCGTCAATAATATTGTCAATAAGATTGATGATTTCAATTGCAATTGCGATTTATGGAGATCCAATGAATACGTCAATTGTTCATCAGTGGCAGTGAATTTCTCGCGAGTCGAGTCTTTTATTGGTTAGGTTTTATTAGTGGAAGTGAATTTCTCGCGAGTCGAGTCGTTTATTAGTTAAGTTTTATTAGATGGCGTATCCGTCATCGCGTGGCCGTCTGGTGCAACTGCCCGAACGATTGTCAATTTCTCGATTACACGATCAATTGGGATGCGTCAATGGTCCCCGTCAATGTGCTTCAATCAAATTTCCTATCAATCTCCGTCCATCGATTGACAATGGCATCAATTGCTTCCTACACGATCAATTGGATGCATCAATGAGTACCATTGACAATATTATTGACAATATTATTGACCGTCTCCGGGCCACTTTAATCCACGCTTTGCTGTCGGGGAGGCAGGCGACGTAGGCGACGCAGGGCAGGACAGTGCAGGTTTCTGTATCCTGTACAATTCAATAGACTCGCACGAATTGGGACACAGAGTAGGGTAGTGCAGGACTGTGCCTACGCGGCGCAGTCTCCTGGACACAGTTTCCTGCGCGCGTGCGAAGCAGTTTTTGGCTTAGCGGAAGGGGAGAGTGGAGAAATGCCGATCACTTAAGCGGAATTAGACCTAACACAGTAAATTTTACTCCAAATTTGAAAATAAACAACTGTAACAAGTC
The DNA here is from genome assembly GCA_963678675.1 of Xiphydria camelus. NCBI lineage: Eukaryota > Metazoa > Arthropoda > Insecta > Hymenoptera > Xiphydriidae > Xiphydria > Xiphydria camelus. Next base: position 30,114,521 of record OY783193.1, read on the forward strand.
TTTAGAGTATAAACTTTCTGAATATTTTGTTGAAATTTCGATTAAATGAATAAATGTGTCTTGAAGCCATGCAATTAAATTCTGCGTCCGACTCTGACTCGGAACTGTCTAGAAATAATGCCATGATTAAAATAAAAATGCTCTTTCTATGTCCAAATAATATTATTTACTATTCGCACTCGCACGCCAATACTTCATAACAAGAAGTGCCAGGACTGAGAACTGCCAGGACTGCTTTCCAATATGCGCTCACACTGCGTAGCATGTGTTTTTTCCTGCCCTGCGTTGCCTACCCTGCCCTGCGTCGCCTATGTCGCCTGCCTCTCAATGTGCGGCGGGGTTCATGGTCGGTAAATTTACGAAGTGTGCACGTCGAAAAGGCACCGTGACTGCACTGAGTGTAACCACTGTGTCTTTACGCTGTGAACCACTCAATGTGTTCACTGTGTAGCCACGGTGCTTTTAGTTTGTGGTACGCCACGCCATCATGCCACGGTGAGACCACAGTGGTGCCACTACGTGGCAGCACTGCGTGCGGCTAGCGTATCCACGCTTTGCTGTTGGGGTATGTACCATATAGGCCCTTGCACACTGGACGCGTCAAGCGCCAAGCGTCGAGCAGCAACCAATGAGCGCAGAGATATTTCGTACGTGACGCTTGACGCTTCCCAAAAATTGAACGGTGTTGGATTTTGGGCTAGCAGCGAGCAGCGGCCTTGTTACACCCGTGCTCACGGATGTAACGGATTCTGTCTCTGGTGACTTTTTTAAATGTTATTTTTAAACGTACTAACCAATGAACAATTAATTCTCATGCCCTCATTATCTACGGTGGCATCTACTCTCGTTAATGAAAGCATGAGGATTATTAATCATTGGTTAGTACGTTTAAGGGCCAGTTTTACCAAAGCCAAGTTATACCTAGAATAAGTATACCGAGGATAAATTTATACTCTCTCTCTCTTCTTTATACCTGGTATAAAGCGCAGGCGTTTTACCAGCTCCAAGTTTGACTGGGATAACTATTCCAGGTATAAGCGTTGGCCATCTAAAATTATTTTTAGGTTGGTAGTAAGAAGTACGTACTGCGCATGACGTTTGGTCGTTTTGACAGCTGTTCCGGCGCGATAAATGAAATTCGGAGTTGTTATTCTCAGTATAACCTAACTTTTTGTTTTTGACGTCTTTATCCTTTCATGACATAATCATAACCTGATCGTTGTGGTAAATTGTTATTAATTTTGAAATAGTTGATTGATGTACCAGTTTTTTAATCATCATCTGATGATGACATTGACGTATTACCAAGAATCAGAAATCCAAAGAAAATACGTGCCCGGTAAATAAAAGATATCTATAACACAATATATTTATATTTTCGTAACAATAACTTTTATTTTCGAGTCGTCGATAAAAGCATCAGGTACAAAACACGTCCAAACATTCGATATCTCACCAACAAGAATGTGTTCAGTCTCAAAAAACTATAAGGGTCGTCACACAATAATAGTAATTACAACGTAAAATTGCACCATTTGATCCAAATCTCGTATCGGACAAAATATATTCTAAAATCTATAAACTTTTAAATCGCTACAACTTAAGATTTATCACGCAGTGACATTACTCTGAGATTACATAGAGCGGTACAATGTTATCGTTTTTTTTTAAGTATACGCGACCCTATCTAAAAAGTATACAAAGAGCGTTGTACGACTTGATGTCTAATGCCGAGGTATCTTACAAAAGTGTATGAATGCAAATCTAAAATTTTTTCATATTCTACATCGTACGACGGATGTATCACTTCTACTCCTGAAAACTGCAATCACGCGAATTGAAGAAAGGTATAATGTCTACCTAAATAAATTTAAATGTTACTTATAGAAGACAATGCAATGGTAGATGACTTCTTTGGTTGATATTATTGGATACCGTTGAGATTCTCGCGATTAGAGACCCGCGTGCGTCAATTTTAAATTTAAACTTGCATTTTCTGAGTAAAAGAGCGAAGAGAGAAAACAAAATTTTCCCGACGTTTCTATGAGCTTCTATCCTCCTATTAAAAAAGAACTATAATCTACTGTACTTAGCATTTAACGGGCACTCAGTCCTTTTTGGACCATTGTACCCGAGCCACACTTGGGGCCACTCAGACAGAGAGGAGTCCCCCCCACCGCCCACGACCCCCGGTGAGCCCAGGGCCTCCATGCAGGAGGCATGCAGGAGTCGCCTAGCCCTCCCAGGTGTCCCAACCAGAGGGGGGGCCCTTCCCTGTCCTCACTCACTGGGGAAGGGGGTCCTCCATGCAGAAGCCCCCCCTCCCCCTCACCACCCCGAGTACAGCCGGTCATAGCTCGATCCCCGGATCCCGGAAAAATTATTTTTCCGCAAGCCGGGATTCGAACCCTAGACCTATCGCCCGAGCAGTCTTCGAGAGGCTAGCATTTAGACCACTCGGCTACTGCCGGCGACTAACTATAATCTAAAATGTGTCGTGCGAAATTACCTCGCAGAGAAACTCATTTATAAAAAAAGAAGAGAGATCTATTAATTTTGATTCTCCAAAGCTCTGACTCAGATAAAATTATAATCATGATTCAATCTCACGCGTGGAAAGGAAGGCTACAATAGCCGTTCCTCGGAGCACCATCCGACGCGATTGCTGCGACCCAGAGAACTTGAGTATCATCGAGTTCTTAATCTAGAACGAATTATCGAACGTCAACGTCGCGGTGGGATTTCTACTGTCCGGCGATTGCATTGCGATATATCGTTTCCGTAAGATCTCTTGAAGGTCGTTGCAAGAGCTATTTTCTCGTTCGGCTCGCAAAGGTCTCCCACCCGGCGATCTGAAAAACACGTTTAAAAGCCCACTGTGAACAAAATCAATCCTTCGCAGCCACGACATTCTGACAATGCGAAACTCCTCTTTGTTCCTGGCGAATAAAAAGTTTACCGCGATAAAATTGTTTAATCGTACCTTGTGACGAGTTTCATTTTGACTTTGTTGATGTTTTTCAGTATGTCGCCCATTGATTTCTGGGAGATCAGTGGCGGTTTATGCCGATCGATGAACTTGTAGCCCTGTAAACTAGCTCTCCTCGCGATGTTAGGAGTCGTTGGAGGTTGCAGAGGTGGCGGCATATAATAATGACTAATTAAAAGTTTTAACATTATGATAAAAACGATTACCTACAGTAATTAGCATTGATCCCGAAGCAAGAAATCTTAAATTTAAGAAATCTTAAATCTTCGACTTAAGTCGGCAATAATTTTGTTGCTGGCTGAATTGCTGCATTTCTTGGCGACCTCGAAGCAATGCGATGTCGTATTTGTCCCAATAATCTCTGACAGGTTTGTTTTTCCAAACGAAATCAAGTGAAGAATTCTACAACCATTGTATTCTTCGAAATAGTCAACTCTGGAATAGTTTTGTATTAGATATTGGTTATAAATTAGTAGGTATAGGTATCCTTTATTTACTTACCGGGCACGTATTTTCCTAGGATTTCTCATTCTTTGTAAGACGTCAATTTCATCATCAGATGATGATTTGAAAACTGGCACATCAATCAACTCTATTTCACAACTGATAACAATTATTATGATTCTGTCACGGTTGTGATTCTGTCACGGAATAATAAAGACGCAAACAAAAAGTTAGGTTATACCGAGGATAGCTAGCTTATCCAGCGCTGAAACTGCCGGATAAGCTATCCCTGCATTTATTCCAAAGTTTATCCTATTCCAGACTTATACCATCGTGGTAAAACGCTTGCGTACAGGTTATTCTCAGTATAGCGCTATACGGCGTTTATACCGTGTTGGTAAAACCGGCCCTAAAAATAACATTTAAAAAATGTCACCAGCGACAGAATCCGTGAGCATGGGTGTACAAACTAGCCTAACCTCGCATTTGGTTTAGATTGGATTTGATATTTTACGTCGATTTACATTTCATGTGTAAAAATGGAAAAAGAACAATCAGTGATGTAGATATAAAATTGCCAAAATGATTAATTTTCGTTTCCATGCGAAGTGATCTACCTTGGGTGAAGTACCGTATGTCCGCGATCAATTGAACCATAGGAAAATTGCGAGTTTTGTATGAGCACTCCTTTGGGTCTCCTCGTCCAGTAGAATCACCCGAGAAGCGTGAATGCGCATGCGTAGTCATCCGCGAGTGTGGCGTCGTCAGCAAGTTCAGATCGATTATTTCGATAACCGATCTGAACTTGCTGACGACGCCACACTCGCGGATGACTACGCATGCGCATTCACGCTTCTCCGGTGATTCTATTGGACGAGGAGACCCAAAGGGGTGCTCATGCAAAACTCGCAATTTTCCTATGGTTCAAATGATCGCGGACATACGGTACATTACGAAAATTTCAAGGTTGTGGTTTTGGCACGCTGAAGCGATCAGTGTGAATGGTCACCAATCCAAGCAGCAAGCAGCAAGCGCTCGCTGCTCGACGCTTGGCACTTGACGCGACCAGTGTGCAAGGGCCTTTGAGCTTTAAAGGCCCCTGTACACGTTGGGCCAATGCGTTGGGCCAATGCGTTGGGCCAACGTGTACAGGGCCACTTGGCGTAAATTTGTCGTTGGCGGCCAGCGTTGGCCGGCCAGCCGAGAGTGTTGTCGGTTTTTCGTCCACATATCAAAGGATCTTGGCGCAGTCCGCCAACAGCGTTCACACGTTGGCCTCTCGTAGGTGCCGTTATATACTAAAAGATGGCGGTCACGGAGGTATTATAATAATACCTTCGACTAGAATTTTTTGAGGTGATTGGATGGACCATTAGGAAGTGTCATTTACAAGGATTTTGCTCAGAACCCCTGCAAAAGACACGCCAGATGACTCAAAAAAGAAAAAAATTTTGCTCAAAAAATATTCGTACCTCGGGCTGAAAATTTGTATGTTACTTGTTTGAAGGTCACAAATGATGTACCCATGTAAATCGTCGGCTAGGTCACTAATAAAGGGGTATCAGACGCCCTCAAATTTGTAACTTTTGTTTTGAACATTTTTTTATATTACCTCCCGCGCGTCTGACGTTTTAATATATTACATGACTTGTCATTTTTTTCTTAAAAAAATTTTTTTTACCTCTGACGTTTTAACATATTGTTTCAGAGACTTTTCGAAACACATAAAATAATTGTCAGACGAGAAAACCTATACAAAATAGAAAGTGCTGTTCAAGTAAATGGCCGCGACTGCGATAGTGTCCACGTCCATCCACGTCAAATGGCCAATGCAGAATGAGCAATGCCAACGTGTAAACGCTGTCCCAACTCATTGGCCCAACGCATTGGCCCAACGTGTACAGGGGGCTTAAGGCCCTTGCACACTGGACGCGTCAAGCGTCAAGCGTCGAGCAGCGAGCGCTTGCTGCTTGCTGCTTGGATTGGTGACCATTCACACTGATCGCTTCAGCGTGCCAAAACCACAACCTTGAAATTTTCGTAATGTACACCCGTGCTCACGGAATCTGTCGCTGGTGACTTTTTTTAAACCTTATTTTTAAACGTACTAACCAGTGAACAATTAATTCTCATGCCCTCATTAGCTACGGTGACGTCTACTCTCGTTAATGAAAGCACGAGGATTGATTAATCATTGGTTAGTACGTTTAAAAATAACATTTAAAAAAAGTCACCAGCGACAGATTCCGTGAGCCCGGGTGTACTTCACCCAAGGTAGATCACTTCGCATGGAAACGAAAATTAATCATTTTGGCAATTTTATATCTCCATCGCTGATTGTTCTTTTTCCATTTTTACACATGAAATGTTAATCGACGTAAAATATCAAATCCAATCTGAACCAAATGCAAGGTTAGGCGAGTTTGTACACCCATGCTCACAGCTTCTGTCGCTGGTGACTTTTTTAAATGTTATTTTTAAACGTACTAACCAATGATTAATAATCCTCATGCTCTCATTAACGAGAGTAGATGCCACCGTATATAATGCGGGTATGAGAATTAATTGTTCATTGGTTAGTACGTTTAAAAATAACATTTAAAAAAGTCACCAGCGACAGAATCTGTGAGCACGGGTGTAACTAGGCTGCTGCTCGCTGCTAGCCCAAAATCCAACACCGTTCAATTTTTGGGAAGCGTCAAGCGTCACGTACGAAATATCTCTGCGCTCATTGGTTGCTGCTCGACGCTTGGCGCTTGACGCGTCCAGTGTGCAAGGGCCTTTAGGCTCGAACCGCTCGAACGCTCTGTATGCTGCGCCTTTAGCACTGTAGATGTCTCTAGCTGTACTGAAATTAGAGACAGATCATGGCCGGTGATATGAGGTCTATGAGGTTCTGCGCGCGATCTTTATAACCTTTTTCGATAAGAAAATAGATTTTGGAAAATGGCGATATTCTTGAAAGTCAATAACGGATTACAAGTTATGAGCAAATTTCTGAAGCCCAGGTACGTAACAACGACAATATTATTGTAATTTAATGAGAGGCTATCTCATGTGTGGGCATTATGAAATCGTATTTTACAGTCTTGAGCTTACCATAACACCGTCACGAGGTAAGAGGGCTCTCAATCCCCCTCCTAAAAGACGCATACCGCCATGGTTGTACAAGGACACTCGTGTGGTATGTCATAAAAATATAAATTAATAATGTAATCTATAAGTTTTCCCTGGTCGACAAACCATTTGAACACACCAGTAGCTTGTCCTCGTTTAATTGACCAGCTGACAACAGAATGCTACTCATATTAATGATTTCTGCTACTTAACGTTTGAAAAATTGTGTATCAAAATAATATTGGTAACTTGAACTCCTATATTTGGTATTACTAAATGCAGGCTCTTCTGGTGTCTATTCCCTTTTTATTCCCCTATTTTTTTTAATTTTATCCCCTTTCACTCTAAAACTCGTGATTTTCCTTTATAATTCAACATTTTTCCTCTAAAACTACCTATTATTCAGCTTCTCAATTGAGTTTCTCTTTTCATCGTTTTGGATTATATGGAAAGAGTTAAAATGGTCAATTTCTTTTTTCCTTTTTTTTTTAATAAAATGGTATTATGATCTCTACTGTATCAACTGCATCAATATTTCTTTAAAATATAAAACGCTCGTTGAATTAATGTTTCTTACCAAAAACTAGCCATTGCCATTTCCTTAAATCAGATTACGATACTAAGATTTAAGTTACTTGATATGAGATATAAATTTTTAAGTTACAAAAAATCCTTCATTCACTTAATAAATATTGATACCTCATTTTACACCTTAAAAATTGCTATCATTAAAACCACTGCACGTTTCTGATTTCTGGTAGATCTACCTTTTTAATCAAAATTTTCCCCTTTTTTTGCACAAATTTCCCCTATTTTAAAAATTAAATAAATAGCGGCTGTGAAGCCTGCAAATGGTATGTAGATTAAGGGAACCTAAAAGCTGATTGTGTTAATACACTATAATTATTTAAATTAAAAATGGATAAAACAGAATTGCTATATGAATATTCAAGTACTAAACAGCTGGCAAAACTTTCCTCACCTCTTGAAGAAATTTAGATAAGTATTCCAGAATTAGGCTATAGATTTTCATAACCATATTCTAGTGAATTTTCAATTTTCTGAATCCCATTTTCAACCCAACCATAATAAATCAACTTTATGAAAAATTACACAAAATTATCATACGCCTCTTAAATGCTAATTTTTTCCCGCCAATAGTCCTTTCGAATTTGTAAGTTCCATTTATTAGGAAAGATACTCTACCTATATGCGAGTTCACTTTAATAAGTTTATTATTTTACAGTTTAATTTTCGATTAATTCTGTTATCCGTAATGAATTTTTGAAACCTCCCTCGATCAAAAACGATGTTGATCAAGTTAATTCAGATGATTACATGAAAAGATACAAGCGATTGGAAACGCAACAGCGTATTTTGGTATAATGTGACGATCAGAGGATTTTGATTGACGCGTAACTGTTAAGAGTTAATATTTCGTTTCACCGTTTATACATTATAAGTGTAACATCTTTGTTGATATCAGAACCGAGAAATAATTGAAATGTTTGAATTGAAACATTCTAGATGTACAATGAGAATCTTACTCTAGAAAATTCTCAATTCATCAAAGAGTATGTGCAGTCGAAATATAGTACGCCAGAAGTAGAAGCTCAAACAACTATTGCCAGTAACTCTCCTTTGAAAGAAAATGCGATCGAACCTTCTACAGTGGCATGGACGCCGAAATCGCGTCGTACTGGTGTGATAGCCAAAAAAATTGGAGTTTGTCCAATGTGGATGAAAGATGGCAAGAAAGTCATGACAACGCTTTTGCAGGTGCGATACCTCCAAAAAGGACGTTCGAAATCAATAAGTCTGGATAACTCGTTATTAATTTTTAGGTTTACGATAATCATGTTATAAAATATACTCCTGCGAACAATTATGTACCTGGATTCAATAAGCAATTACGTATACGTAGAAAGTTAGGCTGCATGCTAGTCGGTGCGGAGAGCGTAGATCCTCAAAAGGTCAGTCTAAACGATGCTTCCGACTATGGTACGGTACAGCTTTACTAATCATCTCTTCTCATACGCGGATCTAATTCTGTTCTTCCTTGTCGAGCAGTTGACCAAGGCGTATTGCGGGCTATTTGCGAATTCCGGTCTCATGCCAAAACGAATCTTAATGCGCTTTTTCGTATCACGCGACGCGGCATTACAACCGGGTACACCTCTGTTCGCTACACACTTTAAGCCCGGAGAAATTGTCGATATCAGAGGCAAAACGTAAGTAGGATTACCTTGATACAGTCCATCGATCATGTCAGCGCGATTTATAGATATCGATGGCGTTATTCTAAATTTGAGATCTCAATATTTCGTACAGCATGGATAGGGGCTTTCAAGGTGTCTGTAAGAGATGGGGCTTTAAGGGACAACCAGCCAGTCATGGTCAGACAAAAACCCACAGGAGACCTGGAAATATCGGGTCTGGTGGGAAAAAAGCTCGTGTAATGCCGGGAACCAAACTGCCGGGTCACATGGGCAATCGGTGGCGTACATTTAAAGGAATTCGGGTAACGACGCTATTATAAACACGGAAGTAATAATACTGAGGACTCTCTAAATTAGTATTACTCGGAGAGCAAATTCAAATGATTAATTTATAATATAATTCATTTGTTTTCGTAGATCCTCCGGATAAACACAAAATATAATGTCATGTGGGTTTTGGGAACTCACTTACCTGGTGAAACAAATTCATATTTACAAATTTATGACACGATACTTCCTCGTAAGAGATATCTCCAGCCACCCCACTTTCCGACGTATCTACCTAATAGAGAAGCAGAACCACTACCAGAAGAATTAATAGCAGATGACGTACATCCATTCACAGCTCCCACCATTGAGTTTAGCGACAAACAACCTTAGAGTATAATACGCGAGTGACAGTAAATATGAGTACTTTTACATACACTTGGTAATGTTATACATTTAAAGTTTCTTGCACAATCATCGAAAAATATAAATACGTACGTAAATATTCCGTTGGTTTTATTAATGCCCTGATAAATGTAGACACACACGCACACACACACATATGATTTATACTACACTTTATTGTTGCTGCGTCTTCTTACAGAACGTTCATTATCATCAATTATACTAATAAAAAGTAGTTATTCAATTTATTTAGTAATCAATATCATTATAAATTTAATATATGCCTAAAATATACACAAATCGTTTATAAATGTAACATCGCGAACCAAGACTTGGCCCGAATGAGAGTAGGGGAACAACATGAACGAGCTCAAAAAATTTTGTCAAAGTCATTGGATAAATACTGGTGTCGCTAAATAATTTAAATACATCATCGTGTGTTAGCAGCATCTTATTTAGACTTGTTACTTTAGAGTACATGTATAATTAAATGTAAGATATATCGTAAAATAGAAATCGGAAGAAAAGAATAAAACAACACAGTTAGTTCGCATGTCATTATCAAGTCGCCCCTTTGCAATCTTCGTATTTCCTTGCATTGTCGACTAGTACTTGCGATTCTCTATGCAGAGGGAGGCCAGTTGTGCTTTAACGCCGAATCTTCGGGCCAATCGAAATGGAGATTCTTGGTTCAGCTGTCGCGCAGTGATATTGCGCTACGTGTCATCGGAACGAGGAGCTACGGAAGGAAAGGGAAAGCAGAGTGGCTCCGAATTAGAGTTTGTTGGGGGACGGCACGATCAGATGGATAATGCTGGAAACTCAGAACTTAAAACCGTCAGTAGGAATAGTCGTCGTTGGATCAAATTCGAAGGCTCCCTCTCCAACTTGCGGTGCTAAGTTTGCATCATCGGTCTGAAATCAATCAAAGACGCATTGTTTCGATAAACAATAAATTTAAATGCAAATATAAAGTTTGAACGACTAGAAGCTTACGTCTTCCGAAAAGTATTGCTCTATAATGTCGTAAGCCAACTTATAAATGTCGACATTTTCATGATTTTGAAGTGATTCAATCTTGTCCAATCCTGAAAAGAAAGAGAGTTTTTATTTAATTATCAGATGTTGCATGCAAAATGAAGAACGCGGCAATAAAGAGGTGGAATAACCAACCTGAGCATTCCTCTATCATGTTTGCCAATTGTTCTACTTGCGACCCGGCCATTTTGAGCATGTTGTGTACTCCGTCGAGTACAACCTGAACGACTTGGGTATCTTTACAGGAGAGAAGGTCACAGAAGGGTGCTACTACCCCTTCCTGAATAAGGCGAGCTACCTGCTCTCTATTACCACTGATCGTTAAATTGCTTATTGCCCATGCAGCTTCCTTTTGAGTCTGGAATTCTCCCTATAATAACGAAATGAGAACGTCAAATTTTCTTTCGAGCAATAAGTCTACTCGCTCGACCAAACGCAAACGACGCAGAATACCTTTGATAAGTTTCGTATGATGAGCGGTAACAATCCGGCATCGATGACTGCTTGCACCTGTGATTGGTTTCCAGCGGTAATATTTGAAAGAAACCAAACTGCTTCCTTGCATATCTTTTCCTTCGGATGAGTTAACAAGTTGGGGAAATGAGTCAAGGCATCGCAATTCAAAACAGTTTGTGTTTGCTCGTCGGTACCAGTAACGATGTTTCCAACTGCTCTGAGTGCGGCTGTTTGCACCTTGACTTCTTTATGGGATAGAAGCGGAATGAGACGCGGTACCACGCCACTATCAATGACCATCTGAATTTGTTCATTACCGCCATCGGTAAGGTAACTCAATGCCCATACAGTGTCAACGAGGATCTGCAATAATTCAGTTTCTTCCGTAAATCAGTTTCCCTACATTCAAAATCATTTCCAAATTTCATTTTAATCCAAGTAGAATGACATATCAGATTATGCGACTACATACGTTAATGTCTGTGTGATGAATGAGTACATTGAGTGCCGGCAAAATATCCTTTATCGTTTGAACGGGAGGCGGAGGGTCCTTATTCCTACATAAGTTGACGATCACCCATGTCACATTACGTAAAAACGTTATAGGTATATCTGGCTTAATGAATGTTAATAGCGGTTGGACTACACCAAGATTGATAACGTAATCTCGAGGTGCCGGGCCATCTCCAATAATATTTCCTGCGAAAATACCAATCCTTTGTTCGAATCTGATGATAACGATCCATGCCTTTAAACTATTTAAACTGCACTTTAATACGCACCTAAAGCCCAAACAGCCTGTTCGCATACGTTTTGCTGGCTCGAAAGTAACAAATGCAAGAAAAGTGGAACAGCGCCAGCACCAACGACCGCTTGTGTTTGAGCAGATGTTCCGCTTGCGATGTTCGTTAGAGCCCATGCAGCCTCAAATTGCAGAGAAGGACTGCAAAAGTTCAAGAGCGGTTTAACGTTATATAATTCACATACTTTACTCAGACTGAAGAAACAACAGGTATTCGTACTCATCGTGTTTCTCTAGACAGCGCACTAAGATAGGAAGGATACCACTCTCGATTAAAGGATCGATAGGTGGATTCCGGTCTGACGATAACAACTTTCTCGCAAACTGAACAGCTTGTAACTGCTCTTCCGGGTTTGTGCTTCCTGCTTTCATGACTAACTCCTCTAAATTGACCTTTGACAAGTGCTTCTCCGTTTCATCCTCGTCTGTTGAAAGCATCGAGCATGATACCAAAGTAATTGTCAAACTACTACTTTATCTAATAAATAATGTTTCGACAATAGCGATTGCAGAGCTCTAATATAGTAGATTTAGATATAATCAAAGAGACTTTAATTTGACCGAAAGACATTGACTGTTTGATAATTTAATATCTAACCGGTAGAATCAGTGATAGGCACGTTTCTTCTCTTTTGTAAAGTCTCTTCTCTTTTATTTTTCCGCAATTCCACGGTAACCTCGTTTCTTCTTCTGCGCATTTCCTATAAATAACAATAAAATATTCATTTGAATATTGAAATAAAAATATCTCTTTAAAAGATATTACAAGAACTCTCTCATCAAATGCAATTCATTAATGGATGAAAGAAAGTTCTTCTTCCAATTATTTATCGTAAATAGACACTAATAGATATGTATAGCGTCAATGATCCTGATTGACCTGCTTTAGGTGACGATACTTTATCGAGTGGACCGTAGCTAAACGATAAGAGCAAATCTTATTGTGCGGGTTCAACAGATATCGCTCCTGGGGAGCACTCGACAGTTATTAGTTAAAATTGAGCATTTAGCTAATGACCATCACAAATCATTCAACCGTTGTACAATTGTTGTCTGCCGAACCTACCAAATGTTTTCATGTGAGAGCTAAATTTGATTGGTCCTTCATGACAAAACAAGAAAACCCACTCCTACTGTTTAGCTACGGTTAACTCGATAAATTATTAACCAAAGCAAGGCGATTAGAATCATTGATGCTAGGTGTACTAATAGCAATGTTTAACTCACATTCTATAGCTAAAAATGAATATACCTATTATGGGTAAATTACAGTCGATATTTTCAAAAGCATGTAGAATTTAAGCTCGAGAAACTAGCGCCTAATTTGGTATATCAAACAAACGTATAAGCGTGCTATCAATGTGCCTTATTAATTGACATAGAGCAAGAGAGGAGCGAGTCTAGAGAGTTCTAGTATGACGCTAAGTATCAATTTCAAACAATTCGTAATACCTTGAGCAGCATAAGCTAGCAAGATATATACGTAGCAACGAATACTCACATCCTGATCCTTCCCTTTGTTCTTGAAAACCTGCATTCGGTTCTTATTTATCATTTCGGCAGCCATTTTTACAATAACCACAATTTTCCCTTTTAGAACAGACTAGGGCCGGTACCGGACGCCGTATTGTGAAATTTTAGCTCTCGTGCAACTTCACCCCGCTTATTTCAGTAGCTGCATTCCGTCTCTCGATAAATTAATGTATTTCAATATGCAATATCCTGCATATCAGATTCTGTTCTGCTACCACAAAATCAGTCACGTTTCTCCGCACGAATACAGGTTTTTAACCGTTCGGAAAAAACGAGAAGAATCAAGAAGACCGGCGTGTTCCAAAAAACCGCGATTACGCCGTTCGTTCCGTCCGACTGGATTCATTCAACGCATATGGCTGACGCGATCTCAGAACACGAGGCGCGTCATGCGCTGAGAACACGAACTTTGAATGTCACAGCACATGTATTACGTATACAGGGGGGCCTTTCTCGAGTCACTCGCAGTTACGTATACGCATCTTAGCGAATAGACCAATCAGGATCAAGTATTCCGTTGTGGTGGGGGTTCTGATTGGTCTGTTCGCTAAGTTGCGTTTACGTTTCTCTCGCGAGTGACTCGAAAAAGGCCCCCCAGTAGGCCTATTCTGTAACTCGTTACGATCCGTAACGACGGTTGTCGTTAGCATTAGTCCAATCAGGATCAAGTATTCCGTTGTGATGGGGGTCCTGATTGGACTAATGCTAACGACAACCGTCGTTACGGATCGTAACGAGTTACAGAATAGGCCTACAGTAGGCCTATTCTGTAACTCGTTACGACCCGTAACGACGGTTGTCGTTAGCATTAGTCCAATCAGGATCAAGTATTCCGTTGTGATGGGGGTCCTGATTGGACTAATGCTAACGACAACCGTCGTTACGGATCGTAACGAGTTACAGAATAGGCCTACAGTAGGCCTATTCTGTAACTCGTTACGACCCGTAACGACGGTTGTCGTTAGCATTAGTCCAATCAGGATCAAGTATTCCGTTGTGATGGGGGTCCTGATTGGACTAATGCTAACGACAACCGTCGTTACGGATCGTAACGAGTTACAGAATAGGCCTACAGGGTGCTTACGAGAATAAGATGAGCGAGATGCGTGAGTGAGAGTGAAAACGCGTTTAATTCGGATTGGACAAATTCGAGAAGGAAAGAGAATTTGCCATAAAAAGAGAGGATCTTATACGTTCATCGAGGTACTCTCGCTCGCCCTCACACGTTTCCTATGCATCTCATCTTCATAAACACCCTGTAGAATCGGCAGATTCACGGAAAAAAAGAAAATTGCACATAATTTAGTGAGGAAATTCAATAGTAAAAGTTTACAACACTATAGTCATGTAAGTATAAAGGTAGATGGCGCCAGTAATACTATTCTAATCTAATTTCACAGTTTGTCCGTTTGGTACGGCTGCACTTGACGTAGAGTAAAGGCCATCACACGTGAAAAAACGTAAGCAGTAACAGTAAGGATTGACCAATCAGAAAGCCTGTTTAAGCATAATTCCGTAAGAATGATATTTCTGATTGGTCAATCCTTACTGTTACTGCTTACGTTTTTTCACGTGTGATGGTCTTAACACAAGAAGAGTTTGAAATTCTTATAGGTTAGTTTTTCTACTTTTAATATGCATTTTAATAGATAAAAATTAGAAGTGTCTCTTTCGGAACTCATTAAAATACTGAATAAAAGTAGCGAGTATGGAGTGAATGGGACAAGAAGGTTATACAAAAACGAAGTTAGTATAATAGATTACTATTCATATTAATTATAATGATTTTTTGTTTTCAACAGATTAAATGCAGTACTCTGCACTTTGTTGGAATCAAAGCTTCCACCTCTTCGTAAATCTAACGCGTGACATGTATTAGGGCTGTCACTGACTGCTACTAAAAAGTTTTAAAAAATAATTTTTAAGCATATATAAATATACTTATATGTATGCACATTATTAAAGCTGTTTACTTTTATTGACCGAGTGTGAAAGTAATAGCTGGCAAGTTGATTTTATCAATACCTCATCAAAGAGATGAGAATAAAAATGCTTCTCTAGACTGCATTTGATAATAAAGAAATGGCTGAATAAATTGAACGAAGAAGAGCCTTGAACATATGCATGTGTTCTCTATGGAGTAAACAAAAACACCATATTCCACTAAATTATTAACGATCATGAGCAAGACGCCAGTATCAATTCTCCAAGAAATGATGGTGAAAAACGGGACCGTTCCAAACTATGAACTCATACACAACGGAGGAGGAACCCATATCAATACCTTCACGTATCAAGTCACGTGTTACGGATTATCAGCGACGGGAACGGGGCGTTGTAAAAAAGATGCCAAACATGAAGCGGCAAAAAAAATGCTGGAAAGTATTGCAAAACACAGGGATTTACCACAGCTTCCGGCATCTCCCATACAGTCCCCTGTAAGAACACCGTTACCTACTCAGATTCCTGCCTCTCCAAAGGCTCCGGCAAATGTACCATTCATCAATGCTATTGGCGCACTGCAGGTACATGAGACGCAGATGCTTCTTGTCTTTTATAAATAATGGAAGGAGTGTAACGTTAAGTATTTGTAGGATCTTTGCGCTGAAAATAATTTGCAAGAACCTCAGTACACAAATATCAGCGACGTAGGACCTCCCCATGCCAGGGTGTTTACAGTTCAATGCACTGTTTCGACCTTTAAGGAGGAAGGGGTCGCCACCACGAAGAAGCAAGCGAAACACGATGCGGCGAAAAAAATGTTAGACAAGATCATGGACGTTATATCTGATCCAAAAAGTTCGAATGGCATGCTGGTTAGCTTGCAAAACAAAGAGACTTTAAGGCAGGAAGTTATGGCGAACGAGATAGCTAAAGCGCGTTATCCTGAATTAATCAAATCGACTACGGTCAAAAAGGCGAATCTCGGTATTAAGTTATCCGAATATCACGTTAAATTTAAAATGAGTTTTGATGAAAGTACGCGTTCCGCGATGATTGAAACATTGAGCTCCATGATTAATCAGCTTAAAAAAGATATGGACAGTAAAGATTATAACGATCCTGAATATCCGTTAAAGGCCACCTTCCTTAATTTCTTAGCATCTTTGAACATAGAGTGTAATTGGACGAAATTGGCCGTCAATGGTGATGAGCTTGTCGTGTATAGCGTGCAGTTAAACACGAGCCCAGAAATGTTGGAAATTGCGTTTGGGATGACAGAGGGCGAAGCGGAAGCTCGCACGATGTTGCAGGTAATGAGGACATTGGCGTTGATGTTAAAGTGAAAGGTGTCGCCACGCTAAAGGAATTTTTCTTTATTTTATATTATCATCGTCGAAAAAATAGAGATATAACTAGCGTATAAAATGCGGAAATGTATATTTTGTTTATATCTCTACTAACAGTAAGTTTGCTATTATCAAGAAATATTTGTTATGTTTGAAACGACAAATACTGTGTGATATAACTGTTAGTTCGAACTAGTGTGCCTGAATTTTTTATATACAGAACAGTTTTTCTTCATTTGCGTGAAAATGATAGTTCAACTGATGATAATTCTACCATCTCGCACTAAGGAAGTGTTATTAGCATTTCGTTGGATTCATATGAAATACAGTGATTTTAAAAGTATGTGGCAGTATACAATCGTTTAGATATTTTATTGTATTTCTATAACAGATACATTTTTATTTTCTTTTTGGATTAATCATATGTCCTAATGAATTTTGAAATAAGTGAAGAGATTAAACGACTGTAACCGTGGCTTATTGATATCTTAAAATTTTAGACGTATCACATACGGAGTAAACTTTTACAACATAAAAGGAGTATAACCGTGAACGAGAACATCAAGTAATTCTCGTAAATGCGTAAGAGCTTCTCCGTCTCATACTCAACTGGATGGCTTCGTGAAGGACAGAGAATATCGATACCTTACTTTGAAAACCTCGTAAGTGCAATTTTTGACAAAAATGCCATTTATAGCTTACTGTGTTCAAATTTTAAACTTTAACGCAGTAAGCTATAAATGGCATTTTTGTCAAAAATTGCACTTACGAGGTTTTCAAAGTAAGGTATCGATATGCGGCAAAAGAAGCTTTCATGTATTCATAACGATTAATCGATTTTCTCGCTCGCACTCTCATATCCCCTATTATTGCTGATGCAAAAATCCACTCTGTAACGATTATACAGGATGGACATCAGTCAGTCCTTCATCGGGGTTGGAAATAGCCGTAAGTAAAATGCTACAATTTATATATGGCGCAACGTTGAATAGTTGACCTAATAAAATCTTAAAACGTTAAGTTTAGACTAATTCAGGGAGCCCTCAAAAATTTCTTCTAATTTGTTATTCATTTAAATCGCTTTGAGACCAACTTCTCTTATACACTTAGTGGCCGTTGAACGCAAAAACGGCGATAATTTAGTCGATATCCCGCTGAATTAAATAATTACTACATTTAACTTTTGCGCGAAAGCAGCTTGAATTTTTTGCATGGTGGTATTAGATACTCAGCTTCTAAAAATATAGGAAACGACTACCAGCTCAATGAATCCATTCCGAGCACGTGGCGATTATTCTGAACCTAAACTGGATGCTGGAGATTCATGGATAATAAAATTTTTGTCACTCAGTGCCAAATGCTCGGTTTTACGAGCGTCCTCAACGCATGTAAAATGACGTTTCTGTAACAGGGTGTTGCAGGGCCGATTAAGGGTAGTCGTTTCTTATATTTTTGGGGGCTGGGAATCCAATGCTGTACGCAAAAAATGTCAGAACTGTCTGCAAGGAAGCTGAGTCTGACAACTTCTCTCTGGAAAGTTCTGAAAGCGAACAAACATACACGCATTGTGCGCATCGGTGGTGGCGCCGCCTTACTCGCCTGGTGAGCAAAAAGTGCTGTACTGGGTTACATGGCACGGGAGAGTACGACTATTGGGACCGTGCAACATCCGTACAGTGACACCTGGTGGCAGTAGTCGGCGAAAAATCGGCACTTTTATACAGTACCAAATACGATAAGAATATAGAAATCCTCGGCAAAACCAATTAGTGAACAACAATATGAATGTTTTTCATCAGGTGTATTTTATAGCAATTATTTATATGTATAGAATTGCAATAAACAGTAAGTATAACATTTAGGGCCGGTTTCACCTTCAGATACGTTGACTGCCATGTAATGTACTTTAACTCGGCAGCGGTGGTGGCTGGTAGTGAACGAGTTACATTTACCCAGCAGATACCTTGGATACAATTGTACCGTGTTATGCAATAACGGATTAAGCGTTATGGCATAGCATGTCGCTTAATCCACTTTTGCATAACGCGGTCCAACAATTGCTTCAACAGAAATTATTTTTCAAGTAAATTTATCAGAAGGTGAATAAAGCGGTCCACTTTCAAAATTGAAGTTATGAAAATGTTAAAACCAAGCAGGAGCTGTGAATGCGCTCGCAATCCCGTACTTTTCTCGGAAGGCTAATTGCCGGACGGCTCCTAATGAATTGTTAAAGATGGCATGATTTTAAAAATTGTTGAATTTAAGTGTCCTATCAGCTGCGAAGAAAAGCAAATAGTAGATGGAGATGTATGCAATGTTAGCTATCTAGAATTTAGAGATGGATCCATTTGTTTGAAAGAAAGTCACATATTATACACAGTGCCAAATCCAATTATATATTAGTGGACTAAGTGTCTGCGATTTATTTCTCTGGTCGCCATTAGGAAGCTATTGCGTACCTGTTCATCGTGATGAAACATTTATAGAAAGAGTTGTTCTACAATGTGAAAGTTTTTATTTCACACACTATTTACCAGAAGTTTATAAGATATTAGAAAGAAAAAAGGGATCAAAGTAGTAATTTCATTGCTAATCCGAAACGTTAGTTTACTGGTGCTGATATTTTCTTAGACTTTGTTCTCATTTCTTTGGCTAATTGATGACGAGGACGGCGACGACGAAGACGACGACAATGGCGAGTAGTAATTGCATTGCTAATCCGAAACGTAAGTTTACTGGTGTTGATATTTTCTTAGACTTTTTTCTCATTTTTTGGCTAATTGACGACGATGACGGCGACGACGAGGATGAGGACAACGAGGACGGCGACGACGAAGATGAAGACAACGAGGACGGCGACGAGGAGGACGACAACGACGAAGACGAGGACGGCGACATATTGAATGGAGAAGACAGCAACGACGTCATGCTGCTGCAAAAGCTTGGGGGAGCGCCGCGACAGCGGTACTAGGGCGACAGCCCCTTAGTATACAATAAAAAATGCAATATTATCAGGTGTATTTTATAGCAATTATTTATATGTATAGAATTACAATAAGCAAATAGGAGAATGCGGAACAGCGCAGAAGGTTACTTTAGATGTGGCAGTTGGAAATGATTCAGCGGTGGAT
Organism: Xiphydria camelus; assembly: GCA_963678675.1. Taxonomy (NCBI): domain Eukaryota; kingdom Metazoa; phylum Arthropoda; class Insecta; order Hymenoptera; family Xiphydriidae; genus Xiphydria; species Xiphydria camelus. The sequence continues at coordinate 30,134,212 of OY783193.1, forward strand.
GAATGTAAAGATAGAGGAATTCATTTTCACGGATCAGTTACAAATGATGAACAACTCATAGACCGTACTGGTGTATCATTTGATCATTTTCATTTCCTAATTTTTTGTTCACTTTTGGAAATGCAACAATGCCTGATTGTTTCAAGGCCCAATATGCCGATACTCGAGTGATCATTGACTGCTCTGAGTTCAGAATTGACGTTTCTTCTGCTGTTGATGATCGTGTGTATTGTTACTCACATTATAAAAAATAAGGGCGGTAGAAACAGTAACTCACAGATAACAATTGAGACCGGTCTCATAGACTTGTTACAGGCCGGCGATATAGTTTTGGCGGATAAAGAATTTCCAGAAATAAAAACCACACTCGACAGCGCAGGGAAAAAGGTAATTCTAGTTATGCCACCTTTTTTGGAAAAGAACTTTCACTTTTCCAAAGAGAAAACTGAACAAACTTATTCTACTGCAAAAGTTAGAATACACGTCGAAAGAATCATGCAGCGTTTAAGAACTCATCAGATCTTGAATAAAATTCCTGAACATATGTTTTACTACATTGATGCAAATATTGGCGGTTGTAGATTAACAAGTACACAGCACATATGTATAATACTGTCAACATGATCGAATAAATGTTCCGGTATTTTATTTAAAATATGGTAAGTCCTCAAACGTTGCATTATCCTTTCCACGTGAATTCTAACTCTAGCCACAGTATAAGTGTCCCTAGTTTCTTCTCTTGAAAATTCTTTTTTTTTTTTCTAAAAATGGTGGCATAATCACAATCACTTCTTTACCTTGACTGTCAATAATATTTTTAATTTCCGGGAATCCTTTATCTGCTAGTACTGTATCTCCTTCTTCTAAATAATCAATGAAACCAGATTCGATTGTTATTTGAGAATCACTTTTTCGGCCACCGGCTGCAGGAGACTTAAAACAGATAAAACCACCAGGAGTAATACCAATCAACACTTTAATAGTAAACCCCTTTTTATAGTGAGAATAACAAAAAACTCGATCATCCAATGTAGAAGGAATATCTATTTTGAACTCGGTACAGTCAATGATGACTCGAGTATCACTGTACTGTGGCTTGAAGGAATCAGGCATTGTTGTTCGAACACATGATTTGTCTGGCCAAAATACTAAAGTTGCAGTCGCTTGAGTTAGACTTTCCAAAGTTGAATAAAAGATCCTGGAAACTGTTGTTCTATGAATAGAAAATATTGCGCTAATTGCTGCGAATGTTAAAGCAGTTTTCATTTTAAAAAGAAAAATAAACAGCCTAATATTTTTTGGAATTTGGATTTTTTCTGACACAGTCAGTTTCTCCATCAAAAAGTTGAAAGTATCAAATGACACACCAGCAAGATCTGTCAGTTGTTCATCGTTTTCAACTGATCCTTGGAAATTAATTCCATCGTCAAATTCATTGTATACAGAATCAGATCCAACTCCCGTATCGACATAATCTTTTTGCAGTGTGCCACACCTTTTATTTTTGAACTTCTTCGAACAATTTCTTTCTATTGTACCAGTTGGCATATTGATTTCAGTTTGAGTTTCAGCTTCACAGGTGTTACGTCCAAAGCTAAATCTATTGCAACATAACAGTTTTTCAAATTTATCGCACGGCACAAAAATATCTGCTTGACACTCTTGATCACGTTTACCACACATATCATTTTCTTCTCCTTTTGAAGTGGAATCCATTGGAACCTCGGCATTTACATCACTTTCGGAGTTCATACTGTTTGCAGTCACCACTGACAATCCTGACGGTATCCTACGCTTTAGGAAACGCTGGTGTCTGAAATTATTTGTCAATTGTTACATTTAACTGTATTAGTTTTAGTTTAATAATAAGAATAGAATAATTACCTTTTTAGAGCTGCAGTTTCATTCAAGGTTTGTCCAGGATTAGTTGAAATAAACTTCGTTGGTACATAATTGGAACTCAGTTCTTCGTCTCTCTTTTTATCCCCGATAAAATGAGAACTGCGCAGATTGTTTCTGTTGGTTTGGGGTTCCAACTGCATTCATATCCACTAAAAAGTAAAGAATTAACTTACTCTTTATTTTAATAAAACTTAATAATCATTTTAAATGATTTATCGTGTATATATTTTTCGAATGAACAATTGAGGTTATGATACTTACTTCTGCTTTCTTACGATGGCAATCCACTTTTCCCTTTGAATCAACTTATGCTGAGCTCTTGGGAAATAATAGAATTTATACTTGCTGTTTCTTGAAGTATTTCCACAACTAACAACACAGCATTCGCGCACACCCATGTTTAAACAATTACACTTGATATTCTATGGAGAGACGTGCCTACTAACTTCTAGACTTCACCACTAGTTACGCACGATCGTTTGCCGTATCCCCTCCAACCAGTTGCACGGTCCCAATACATGTACACCCGTGCTCACGAAATCTGTCGCTGGTGACTTTTTTTAAACCTTATTTTTAAACGTACTAACCAGTGAACAATTAATTCGCATGCCCTCATTAGCTACGGTGACGTCTACTCTCGTTAATGAAAGCACGAGGATTGATTAATCATTGGTTAGTACGTTTAAAAATAACATTTAAAAAAAGTCACCAGCGACAGATTCCGTGAGCCCGGGTGTACACTTAGGTTTGCCTGTACCATATGTCCGCGATCAATTTTACCATAGGAAAATTGCGATTATTGCATGAGCACCTCTGCGGGTCTCCTCGTCCAATAGAATCACCGGAGAAGCGTGACTGCGCATGCGTAGTCATCCGCGAGTGCAGTTCGACTTCGACGCGAGAATCGAAATCGAAATCGAACTGCACTCGCAAACGTCACGCCAACACTCGCGGTGACTACGCATGCGCATTCACGCTTTTCCGATGATTCTATTGGACGAGGAGACCCAAGCGGTGCTCATGCAATAATCGCAATTTTCCTATGGTAAAATAATTGATCGCGGACATATGGTATAAGCACAAGCCGGAAGGTCTGATTGGTTGACAGTGTAACCCATTTGTGCCAATCTTGGCCACTACGCAAGAGGAAAGTCACCAAAGTCGGGCCCCGGTCTTTAAGTGGGCCCCTCTCTTTATTTTCATATGTACACCCGCGCGTGCACGGATTCTAATCATGGTGACTTTCTAAAATGTCATTTTTAAACATACTAGCCAATGAACAATTAATTCTCATGCCCGTATTAGCTACGGTGGCGTCTACTCTCGTTAATGAAAGCATGAGAATTAATTGTTCATTGGCTAGTATGTTTAAAAATGACATTTTAGAAAGTCACCATGATTAGAATCCGTGCCCGCGGGTGTAGATCTCTATACCCACAAAGTTACCTGCTTGTGATAGTTTTGGTTACGCCCCGACATATGTCTCCATTATCGGTTTTAATCCTTCATGGTTAACAATTGACAGTCCAAACAATTTCTTGCCGTTGTGGGAAACTTTTTCGTGCGTTCGTATTTGTTTTATTGTTGACGTAGTTTGACCGGTAAGTAATTCAAACTATTTGTATTTTTTAAGTGCATGGAATGATTAATCAATTTATGGTGTTGAAGGTGTGGTTGGTTGCTCGAAAAAATAACTGTAACCATAAAATAAACAAAAACGATTGTGCGTAACCCAGGTAGCAAGCTGACGTAAACTTGACGTCACTTTTAGGGCATATTTCGTCGGCGACGTCATTCTACCAAAAAATGACGTTTTAATGTCGTCATTCAAGAAACGTCTTTAAGACGCCTTAAATATGACGTTAAAAAGACGTTATATTTACGTCGTAATAAAATTTAAAAATAACTACTTATTATACAATATACACATTGAATATTTTTATATTTTTTTATAAGTATAATATAAAAATATTTGTATACCGTATGTCCAATGGCTAGTCGAGCAGGTGCAGCGACCTGAATTTTCCTGAAATTTGACTTCGACAGTGTTTTAGTTAGAGTTGGCTTTGGAAGATGGCGTTACGTACGAGCGAAATATTTGAAATGGTAAAAGCGGGAGGTAGATAAATGCGGGAGATCGAAGTGTAACCTCAAAATTGTGAATGTTTAAATAATGGTGAGTAATTGTTTGAAATGATAAGACATAATAATTATGGTTTCTTTTCGATGTTCAACCAAATAACACGACTGATACCTAATTGCAGAGAGAAACTGATGCGACTGGCAGTCGTGGAGGAAGGGGCTACCGTCAACGTGGTCCTCGTCAGAGTGGTCGAGCTGTGCCTCGGCGACGAAAGGTGCAATTGAAATGAAATTAAAGTCTGAGCAAGGTGAAAATTGGAAGGCATGGAAAGAAAACGCGGCAGAGTCGTTGACAGAAGGAGTGAGTGAAGTGCGAAAGAAAAGTGCAGTGACGCCAAAAAACCATGTGGAAGACAGTGACGAACAGCAGCAGCAGCTGGTCGATACTGCTCAATTCCGCACCAGCTCCTGAATGATATCTCGCCGATCGCGATACGCAGCCGCTCCTGTGGGCAATGATTCCAGATACTCGAGTCGTAGTCGCAGCAAGGACAGCAGCAGCAGCAGCAGCATCGACGGCAGGGGCATTATTGTAAAGCGAAGACAGTCCAAGACCGACCCGGATAGCTGTAAGAGAAAGACGCATCGGCGGAAGCAAGACTTGCAATGAGAGTGTAGTAAAAGGAAGAAGAAAAATAACAGAGACGAGACGATGAGACGGAGGAGGAAGTCGTCACCACGAAGAGTTCCTGAAACGGTACCAGTACTAGCAACGTGCGAAGAGTTGAAGAGAACGGGCCATCTACACCCAGTCGCAAATCATGCCGAGTTCATGTGACACCCGACAGCGGCATCACGTCAGGAGTATGAACGGTGGAGAAGAACGGGAGCCTTGCTGAAAAAGGAAGGAGCAGTGTTGGCGGTGGCGGTGACAGCCCGGATCATGAGCCAAGGCTGAAGAACCTTGAGCGTTTTGGATAAAAAGTGGACGTGACTCGAAGCAGTTATCGTAATCGATTTACGCCGACACTGGTGCCGCAGCTAATCTCGATCACAATGAATTCTTCCAACTAGAGGCAGTTTCTGTATCATTCGTCGCCGTTGATACTTTCCCTCTTAATCCTTGTACATAATGCAGCTGTAATTCCTTGAAGTATATTTTTATAATATTAAGTTTGATCTGCAACCCTTTCATCTTTCCTATTGTAACACTCTCGTAACCATACGATCCGATTATTTTATATTCATAAGGTTTTATCAGCTTTACGTTACTCCTCGTTATTTTCGTTATTTAACCTTGCATTTATAAATTATTACTGATGGATTATTAATAAATTAATTAATGAAACTGACTCTACTGGCTTGTGCTATTTTTCTCGTCTCGTATTTCCTTCCGTAAGATATTTTAATAAATGTACCCCTTCGATCTTTAAGAGTTTAGTTGAAATAAGCAAGACGGATAGTGGACAGAGTTTAGGCATTAGGAGGCATACTCTTAGACCTCGATGTCGAATAACATAATAACAGAATGAACGAAATCGGCGAGATACATCTGAAACGGTTTTAAAGCTAATTTTATGAATGAAGAAATTCTAATAAATCATGATTACACGAATTCCTGTCCCGCTGATTGTGACATCTTTTATGCCTCCTAATGCCTAGACTTTGTCCACTATCCGTCTTGCTTATTCCAACTAAACTCTTAAAGATCGAAGGGGAACATTTATTAAAATATCTTACGGAAGGAAATATGAGACGAAAAATAGCGCAAGCCAGTAGAGTCACTTTCATTAATTAATTTATTAATAATCCATCAGTAATAATTTATAAATGCAAGGTTAAATAACGAAAATAACGAGGAATAACGTAAAGCTGATAAAACCTTATGAATATAAAATAATCAGATCGTATGGTTACGAGAGTGTTACAATAGGAAAGATGAAAGGGTTTCAGAGATCAAACTTAATATTATAAAAATTTACTTCAAGGAATCACAGATGCATTATGTACAAGGATTAAGAGGAAAAGGATCAACGGCGACGAGTGATACAGAAACCACCTCTAGTTGGAAGAATTCATTGTGATCGAGAATAGCTGCGGCACCAGTGTCGGCGTAAATCGATTACGATAACTGCTTCGAGTCACGTCCACTTTTTATCCAAAACGCTCAAGGTTCTTCAGCCTTTGCTCATGATCCGGGCTGTCACCGCCACCGCCAACACTGCTCCTTCCTTTTTCAGCGAGGCTCCCGTTCTTCTCCACCGTTCATACTCCTGACGTGATGGCGCTGTCGGGTGTTACATGAACTCGGCATGATTTGAGACTGGGTGTAGACGGCCCGTTCTCTTGAACTCTTCGCAAGTTGCTAGTACTGGTAACGTTTCAGGAACTCTTCGTGGTGACGACTTCCTCCTCCGTCTCATCGTCTCGTCTCTGTTATTTTTCTTCTTCCTTTTACTACACTCTCATTGCAAGTCTTGCTTCCGCCGATGCGTCTTTCTCTTACAGCTATCCGGGTCGGTCTTGGACTGCCTTCGCTTTACAATAGTGCCCCTGCCGTCGATGCTGCTGCTGCTGCTGCTGCTGCTGCTGCTGTCCTTGCTGCGACTACGACTCGAGTATCTGGAATCATTGCCCACAGGAGCGGCTGCGTATCGCGATCGGCGAGATATCATTCAGGAGCTGGTGCGGAATTGAGCAGTGTCGTCCAGCTGCTACTGCTGTTCGTCACTGTCTTCCACATGGTTTTTTGGCGTCACTGCACTTTTCTTTCGCACTTCACTCACTCCTTCTATCAACGACTCTGCCGCGTTTTCTTTCCATGCCTTCCAATTTTCACCTTGCTCAGACTTTAATTTCATTTCAATTGCACCTTTCGTCGCCGAGGCACAGCTCGACCACTCTGGCGAGGACCACGTTGACGGTAGCCCCTTCCTCAACGACTGCCAGTCGCATCAGTTTCTCTCTGCAATTAGGTATCAGTCGTGTTATTTGGTTGAACATCGAAAAGAAACCATAATTATTATGTCTTATCGTTTCAAACAATTACTCACCATTATTTAAACATTCACAATTTTGAGGTTACACTTCGATCTCCCGCATTTATCTACCTCCCGCTTTTACCATTTCAAATATTTCGCTCATACGTAGCGCCATCTTCCAAAGCCAACTCTAACTAAAACACTGCCGAAGTCAAATTTCAGGAAAATTCAGGTCGCTGCACCTGCTCGACTAGCCATTGGACATACGGTAGTGTGGTCTACTTTAATTCTCGATTCTTATATCTCTGTACCATTTTACCAGTACGTTTTTTTTTGTAATAAATGAAAGTAAGATTTTTTATATTGCGGTCGTTTCTATAAACATTCATATAATTATTTATTTATTAATATCAATTTGCGTCTATGCAAGAATATTTATCAAAAGATGCAATCATAAATTTAGAAAAATGTTGAGAAAAGAATAATACAATTATAAAATCTTATTTATTTAAGCTCTTTCTTATTGACTGGAAAAGCAACATACATTTATTCATCAAACTTCATATGAACACCAATAGTAATACTTAATACCACAGGAGCGTGCAGCAGATGAGGACTCGAAAACACCGACCGATCGACGAAGTTAAGCAGCAAAAAGTGCGGGCAGTAGTTGGATGGGTGACCGCTCACGATGAAAAGATATACGTCAGCCCTAACCTTTCAGAACCGTCATTTTTTACACAATCACGTTATATTTTTCGTTATCTGCCGTCAGAGCTGACCTTCAAAAACCGTCATTTCGACGTTCGTGTGCTACCTGGAAAATCGCTAAAATTAAACGTCTGTGGCGAAAAGGATGTGGTCGCCATCTTATCGGCGGAGCGTTTCGTCCCGGAGTCGGCCTGTGGACTCGTCAGTAAGGCTAGGCCGACTCCTGCCTTAGACGCTCTGTGGTCCTCGGTGAGAGACGGGCAGTTGCGGTCTTATATAGAAACTTGCCCGTTGGTGGACCACTAACGAGAAGCCGAAAGCCGTGGAGTCGACAGGTGGCGCCACCTGGCGGCGGGGCGCCGTAGCGCGATGGGTCGCCACACGTCATATTTCACGTCATAAAGAACGTTAGAAAGACGTCATTAAATGACGTCAGTGGGATGTGACTTTCGAACGTACTTTTAACGTCATTTATGCGTTTTTTACTGACGTCGTCTATGACCAGATCTGACCAAAAAATGACGTTAATTTCACGTTAGTTTCTTACCTGGGTAAGTCGGGCCTCTTATGTTTTCTGTTCCTTATGTGGGCTCCTTGTTTTTATGCTTTAATACCTCGGTTCCGCACTTTTTCGGAAAAAAGGTAAGGTCGGCAAATTTTTGATCTTTTCCGAGTATTTAGGTAGGGGGCCCACCCCAGGTAGCACACTGACGTTAGAATAACGTCTCAGACGTTATTTTTTGGTCAGTATAGGGTTTCAGACGTCAGTTGTCGTAATATTAACGTCGCAGGGACGTCATATTTACGACGTACCTTGGACGTCAAAATTCAACGTCTTTTTGACGGAACTTTTCCGTCATTTTTAATGACGAACAAGACTTAGAAAAATTTCCGTCTCCTGCATATATAGGGACTTGACAATTTATTTGTGAATAAATGGACAAAAATTGTAATTTGTTCAATTATTAAATCAATAAATTATTTCATTTAATCTCCAGAGTATGTTGAGCAAGTTATAAACTATACTGTTTATTAAAAAGCACAGATTATTAAAGTAAATGAAAGACAATCAATTAATGTAGGATGAATAAACATTCATATAATTATTTATTTACTATTTATTTCTTGCATAGACGTACTAATATCAATTTGCGTCTATGCAAGAATATTTATCAAAAGATACAATCATAAATTTAGAAAAATGTTGAGAAAAGAATAATACAATTATAAAATCTTATTTATTCAAGCTCTTTCTTATTGAAAAGTAATATACATTTACTCATCAAACTTCATATGAACACTAATACATAGTAATAATATTCTTAACCACAGGAGCGTGCAGCAGATGAGGACTCGCGCGAGGACACCGACCGATCAACGAAGTTAAGCAACGAAAAGTGCGTACACTCTCTCTCTCTCTCTCTAGTTGGATGGGTGACCGCTCACGATGAAAAGATATACACTCGGCGTCTCGGATTCTGTCGCTGGTGACTTTTTTTAAATGTTATTTTTAAACGTACTAACCAATGATTAATCAATTCTCATGCTTTTATTAACGAGAGTAGACACTAACGTAGCTAATGAGGGTATGAGAATTAATTGTTCATTGGTTAGTACGTTTAAAAATAACATTAAAAAAAAGTCACCAGCGACATAATCCGAGACGCCGGGTGTACGTCAGACCTAACCTTTTAGAACCGTCATTTTTTACGTCATCACAGCGTACGGTAGAACGTCATTATGACATGATTTGTCTGACGTCGTGTGGATGTGCAATTAAGCCGTCTTTGCGACGTTAAAATGACGTCATATTTTTCGTCATCTGACGTCAGAACTGACCTTCAAAAAACGTAATTTCGACGTTAGTGTGCTACCTGGGACTTTAGGAGCCCTTTTTCCAGAACCCGAAAAATGCATTTCGCAAGTTTTTTCCAAATTTCTCAGAAACAAGTCTTGTCTCAAACTTGTGTCGAATGTATGTTACAATCAATTGTTTACAGTTTGCAATACAGGTATTGTAACTTCCATATGTTGATTCCTAAAATTTTTAGATGCCAAAAAGTAAATAGGGGGGCCCGACTTTGGTGACTTTCCTCTACTATATACCGTATGTCTGACAGCAAGCGCAACAGGAGCTGTGACCTGAAAATTTGACTTCGGCAGTGTTTGGAGGATGCTCGAGTCACTCATAAACGCTGCTCGCACAGCATAAGGGCGAAAAGTGTCAAAATGTCTGATTTCTCGATAGCTGTCAATTATTTCTTATTTGTGAGTGACTTGAGCACCCTCCAAACACTGCCGAAGTCAAATTTTAGGTTACAGCTCCTGTTGCGCTTGCCGTCAGACATACGGTATACTATACTATACCGTATGTCCAGTGGCTAGTCGAGCAGGTGCAGCGACCTGAATTTTCCTGAAACTTGACTTCGGCAGTGTTTTAGTTAAAGGTGGCTTTGGAAGATGGCGCGCATACGAGCGAAACGTTTGAAATATCTAATTTCCCGATAGGTAAAAGCGGGAGGTAGATAAATGCGGGAGATCGAAGTGTAACCTCAAAATTGTGAATGTTGGAATAATGGTGAGTAATTGTTTGAAACGATAAGACATAATAATTCGGGTTTTTTTTCGATGTTCAACTAAATAACACGACTGATACCTAATTGCAGAGAGAAGCGACTGGCAGTCGTGGAGGAAGGGACTACCGTCAACGTGATCCTCGTCAGAGTGGTCGAGCTCTGCCTCGGCGACGAAAGGTGCAATTAAAATGAAATGAAAGCCTGAGTCAAGGTGAAAATTGGAAGGCGTGGAAAGAAAACGCGGCAGAGTCGCCAACAGAAGGAGTGAGTAAAGTGCGAAAGAAAAGTGCAGTGGCGCCGAAAAACGTCGCATGTAGAAGACAGTGACGAACAGCAGCAGCAGCTGGTCGACACTGCTCAACTCCGCACCAGCTCCTGAATGATATCTCGCCGATCGCGATACGCGGCAGTTCCTGTGGACAACGATTCCAGACACTCGAGTCGTAGTCGCAGCAAGGACAGCAGCAGCAGCAGCGTCGACGGCAGGGCCACCGTTGGAAAGCGAAGGCAATCCAAGACCGACTCGGATAGCTGTAAGAGAAAGACACATCGGCGGAAACATAAAATATCGAAGCAAGACTTGCAATGAGAGTGTGGTAAGAGGAAGAAGAAAAATGACAGAGACAAGGCGACGAGACGGAGGAGGAAGTCGTCACCACGAAGGGTTCCTGAAACGGTAGCAGTACTAGCACCGTGCGAACAGTTCCAGAGAACAGGCCGTCTACACCCAGTCGTAAATCATGCCGAATTCCTGTGACACCCGACAGCGGCATCACGTCAGGAGTGTAAACGGTGGAGAAGAACGGGAGCCTCACTGAAAAAGGAAGAAGCAGTGTTGGCGGTGGTAGTGACAGCTAAGGAACCCTTCGTGGTGACGACTTCCTCCTCCGTCTCGTCGCCTTGTCTCTGTCATTTTTCTTCTTCCTCTTACCACACTCTCATTGCAAGTCTTGCTTCGATATTTTATGTTTCCGCCGATGTGTCTTTCTCTTACAGCTATCCGAGTCGGTCTTGGATTGCCTTCGCTTTCCAACGGTGGCCCTGCCGTCGACGCTGCTGCTGCTGCTGTCCTTGCTGCGACTACGACTCGAGTGTCTGGAATCATTGTCCACAGGAGCTGCCGCGTATCGCGATCGGCGAGATATCATTCAGGAGCTGGTGCGGAGTTGAGCAGTGTCGACCAGCTGCTGCTGCTGTTCGTCACTGTCTTCTACATGCGACGTTTTTCGGCGCCACTGCACTTTTCTTTCGCACTTTACTCACTCCTTCTGTTGGCGACTCTGCCGCGTTTTCTTTCCACGCCTTCCAATTTTCACCTTGACTCAGGCTTTCATTTCATTTTAATTGCACCTTTCGTCGCCGAGGCAGAGCTCGACCACTCTGACGAGGATCACGTTGACGGTAGTCCCTTCCTCCACGACTGCCAGTCGCTTATCTCTGCAATTAGGTATCAGTCGTGTTATTTAGTTGAACATCGAAAAAAACCCGAATTATTATGTCTTATAGTTTCAAACAATTACTCACCATTATTCCAGCATTCACAATTTTGAGGTTACACTTCGATCTCCCGCATTTATCTACCTCCCGCTTTTACCTATCGGGAAATTAGATATTTCAAACGTTTCGCTCGTATGCGCGCCATCTTCCAAAGCCACCTTTAACTAAAACACTGCCGAAGTCAAGTTTCAGGAAAATTCAGGTCGCTGCACCTGCTCGACTAGCCATTGGACATACGGTATATATGTATATACAGGGCTTTAGAAAAGTCTGGAAACGGTCGATTATTCGGTAAAATATACAAGGTATCAAAAAAAGTTAAATACAAAAGTTTTAGGGTTTTTAAGCGTCTACTAGATAGCTAAAGTTTTAATTATACAGGGTTGGTCATAAAGTCGTGACACACAAAAGTTGCATTTTTTCTAATGGAAATCCCTGTATATTATTGGATATATCAATTCGTCCTTCAATTTTGAGCAATAATTGTAATTGACATAATGCACTTAAATTCAACCGTTTCCGAGTTATCGAGTTTTGAAAATTTTAAATATGTTATAAAAAGTGAGTCAGTTTCCATGGAGATCATCTGTCGTACCTAGTTTTGACGACGTCTTGTTGACGACCTATTGTCATTTTCCTAAAAGTTTCGTGGTTTTTTGCTTTAATAATTCCTCAGTGCAATGCAATTAACCGAAGAAGAGCGAATTTCTATCCTTATGATGAAAGGATATGGTGACAAGGTTCGTAGCTATGAGCAAGTGGCGAATTTGTTTAATGACACGTTTGTAGATCGACCGCTGCACAGTGGGGCCAAAGACCGGTTTTCTTGGCCAAAATTCAAAAAGTGTATTAATCGAGGTGAAATTGAGTACTCGGGGGTTTTTGGGGTCGCTGATTACGAATCCAAAGTCGAAAATTCGAAAAACAATATGGCGGATCCAATATGGCGGAACGATTTCTCAAAATTTAATCGAATCTGGGTGAAATTGAGTATTCGGGGGTTTTTGGGGTCGCTGATTACGAATCCAAAGTCGAAAGTTCGAAAAACAATATGGCGGATCCAATATGGCGGAAAGGTTTCTCAAAATTTGATCGAATCTGGGTGAAATTGAGTACTCGGGGGTTTTTAGGGTCGCTGATTACGAATCCAAAGTCGAAAATTCGAAAAACAATATGGCGGATCCAATATGGCGGAACGATTTCTCAAAATTTAATCGAATCTGGGTGAAATTGAGTATTCGGGGTTTTTTGGGGTCGCTGATTACGAATCCAAAGTCGAAAGTTCGAAAAACAATATGGCGGATCCAATATGGCGGAAAGGTTTCTCAAAATTTGATCAAATCTGGGTGAAATTGAGTACTCGGGGGTTTTTGGGGTCGCTGATTACGAATCCAAAGTCGAAAATTTGAAAAACAATATGGCGGATCCAATATGGCGGAACGATTTCTCAAAATTTAATCGAATCTGGGTGAAATTGAGTACTCGGGGGTTTTTGGGGTCGCTGATTACGAATCCAAAGTCGAAAATTCGAAAAACAATATGGCGGATCCAATATGGCGGAAAGGTTTCTCAAAATTTAATCGAATCTGGGTGAAATTGAGTACTCGGGGGTTTTTGGGGTCGCTGATTACGAATCCGAAGTCGAAATTTCGAAAAACATTATGGGTCAAGTGCAGGTAAAGTTGGCAAAAATTATTTCAATGGTTCGTAGCAAATCGTGCGTCGAATATTATATTTTTCTATCAGCATGTACTATGCAATGCTCCATCAATCCTCCTCCTCATCCAGTCGTCATCTCCTTCTCCTCCTCTTTCTCCCATAACCTCTGTCAGTGCTTCGCGCATCCGATCCAGAGGGCACCGGGGTTTCTGTCCACGCATTTATTCGAAAACTATTTTATATAATAGAAGAATATATAATACATAAAGTTAAACATTACTCATTTAGTTAGGATCAGAACTGGAATCACTTGACTCATTTCCCGAAGAATCTGAATTGGGATCACCCGAATCATTTTCCGAAGATTCATGCACTATTGGAGGCAATAACATTTCTAAAACTTCTTTATTGAATGCCTTTTTGGTTACGTGTACTTCTTCCAGGCTGGAAATGTACGGATCGGATGCAATTAACAAACGATTGAGAACATCGCGGTTCGTTTTTTCTCGAGACATCTTTCTGGTGAAATTGTTTCGGTACATTTTAAAAACTTTATTACTAGCTTATTGGGCTTCTTCGCTTAGTTGTCCAATAGGCAATAAAGCACTAGCTATCACATCTGGACCATGAATTAGAATCTTGTGCACGGTTGGTGGCATTGGATACCATGGATATTTTTCCACAAATATTTGTGCGGTATCCAACGCATATGCTCTGAATTTTTTGGTATCTATAATGTGTCCACTAGCTATTGTTTGTAATATTATTTTGAAACGTTTTATTATTTCGACACTAACTCCTGTAATTGCTGCTGATTTCTCAGGATCGTGGAAAAAACGTCTGGCGGTATTGCCATCGTTACTATTTCCAAATCCTTGCTTAGGTTTGTCAATGATCAAGCCCAACTCATTTCTGAATCTAGTTTGTATTTCTTTTTTTCTCTCAGCAATTACTGCCTTACTTTCTTCTCCACGGGCTTGCCATGTTTTCAAAGTTAGTTTGTAAGAAAGATGTATAATACATTCTAAGAACCTTATCCACGAATGTAGTACCGACAAACCAAATTCAAAGCGATTCTCTTCAATCTGTGCATTCAAAACCTTTTTTATGTCGTTAAAATCTGTGCAAGTAAGACCGCAAATATAACAACGCTGCGTTGACGTGGTTTCAGTCAGTGCATTGCAGATTTTGTGTTTATAATTATTTATACCATTGTAATTATTATTTATAATTATTTATATAACCATATTTCAGTAAATTGATTACATTTCTTATTCGTTGTATTACCGACCCGAGGTATAACATATGGTGATCTAAGATGTTTGGATCGAGATGATACAGAGCGGTAAGAACCGATATTTACAATTCCGACTATCTTTTGTCGAAATAACATTAGTTAAAAAATAAAATTTACAAGTCTTCTTCCCACATAGTACATACAAAGGAGATATTCTGATTCGATTAGAAATCAAAGTAATTTTTGGAAATTCTTTTCAAGAAACGTCTGTAATAAATCCATGTCCAACTTCTTAGGTAGTTTAATTTAACATTGAAAAGTAGTCTGGCATATTATCATTTCAATATATGTTGAAGGAAAGTGTAAAAACAACGTTAATCCTCTCATTTGAACTTAACCAGCGTAAGTCGTACTTGTTGTCGACAAATTGTTAAATAAATAATGGCCAATTTGTTTACCAATGTTAGATAAAAATAACTATAAAACTTCGCAATAATTCATTGCAGATGTTTCTTGTAAAAAATTCCCGAAAATCGCCTTCATTTCTAAGATATCACACTAGAGTCCCTATTTAATCTTTAATAATTAATATTTTCAATTGGCGCAAATATGCGCAGATTTTCCTTGAACATTCTCAAAATACAACTCATTTAGTACCAAAATACGTTAACACTTTAGCTTGGCGGGGCTTGGAACCTAACTTTCATCCTATATATTTATAACGATATGTGACACTTTTACTCAATATTTAACCACTTGTTGTACATGTTTCGACTTTCCAATTTGCAATATGAAATTATAGAAACTTTGGGCAAAGCCTCCGTTACAAAATTAATTACTTACTACTACTACTACTACTAATTATAATCTTTTTTAACAGCCACTTTCTTTGCAGTCAAAACTTACTGCGACGAGGAGCCTATAAATTATACAACTTTCGATAAGTTTAACAAAGAGTGACGCGCTTTCCCCGCCCTTTTATTTACTGCATATAATGCAGGAAACTCTAAAGTACAACTTCCAATAAACATAATTATATTTATGCAATTTTTAATTTTTGAATTTTGGCCAGCTTTTCCTGCATTTGGCCCCACTGTGCGCCGATAGCTGTCTACTGTTCAAAAAACTGTCCATCGTTTTGAACAGTTTGGTTCGATAAAAGACCGTCCGCGAACAGGGCGCCCAAAAAGCGCGACGAATGAAGAGAAGCTTAGAAGTAATGCAATCTTTCATTGAGGATAGGCATGTTTCAATTCCAAAAGCTGCCCAAGAACACGAAATCTCCACGTTTTCAGTGTATCATATTCTTAAAGGATGCAAATTCCACCCATATAAAGTTACTTTAGTTCAAGAATTGAGTGGTGATGACTACGACAGGCGATTGGAACTTTGCGAATTGTTGATGCAAAAATGTGATGAAAATGTGCATTTTTCGAGAAAAATTGTTTTCAGCGATGAAGCGACATTTAATTTAAATGGTACCTTAAACCGTCATAATTGTCGTTATTGGAGTGATTCTAATCCACGCTGGATGATTGATAATCACACCCAAACACCAGAAAAGACTAACGTCTGGTGTGGAATAATTGGTAGACAAGTGATAGGTACATATTTCATAGATGGTAATCTAGATGCCAGAAAATATTTGGAATTGTTACAAAATTTGATTGTGCCTGGCATTCATGGAGCCGTCGGTGAAGGTTATGCATCGACATGGTTTCAACAAGATGGGGCGCCTCCCCATTTCGGCCGCGAAGTCAGGGCATATTTGGATGAAGTTTTTCGTCTAAGATGGATCGGAAGGCGAGGCGCAATTGAGTGGCCGGCCAGGTCACCCGATTTAACGCCTCTTGACTACTTCCTCTGGGGTCACCTGAAAACTAGGGTTTACAAAACTAAACCACGGGATATTAATGAGCTCAGGCAGCGGATAATCGACGAAATTCAGCTTGTGAATGAAAATCAATTGAACAACGTGGTAGACGGTTTTTATACAATATTGGCACATTGTCAAGCAGTGAATGGTGCACAATTTGAACACCTTATCAAATAAAAAAAATGCGTTTTTTATTCAACATAATATTTTCTCGGTTTTTAGGTGCCATTTTCAAACTCCTATTTTCAATTTACTTTAAATATTGTTACAAATTAGGTATTGACTATCGAAAATAATTGTTTCTCGTTCAAATAAATGTTTAAATTTGAATTATTTAGTGGGGTTTATTCAAAGGTCTTTTTCGGTTTTTTACTTTTTATAACATATTTAAAATTTTCAAAACTGGATAACTCGGAAACGGTTGAATTTAAGTGCATTATGTCAATTACAATTATTGCTCAAAATTGAAGGACGAATTGATATATCCAATAATATACAGGGGTTTCCACTAGAAAAAATGCAACTTTTGTGTGTCACGACTTTATGACCAACCCTGTATAATTAAAACTTTAACTGTCTAGTAGACGCTTAAAAACCCTAAAACTTTTGTATTTAACTTTTTTTGATACCTCGTATATTTTACCGAATAATCGACCGTTTCCAGACTTTTCTAAAGCCCTATATACAGGGTGTTCGGAAAAAACACCGACACAGAAATAGGGGTGATAGGTTACGTCATTACAAGTATTTTGATATAAGGGACCTATACCCGCAAGCGCCCCCTTCTGGAGATATCAACTTTTCAAGTTTATAACGACCGAGGTTGATCAAAGTAGAATAATATTTTTAGAAACGTATCAAGATGGTAACGAATAATTTTACGAGATACAAAAACAATGTACTACAGCAAATGCTCAAAATGACGGCCACTCATGTCCATGCAACATCGGAAACGATTCTGGATAGATGTGCGTACTCTAGCGAATATTTCATTTTTTTCATTTTGAGCATTTGCTGTAGTACATTGTTTTTGTATTTCGTAAAATTAAATATTCGTTACCATCTTGATACGTTTCTAAAAATATTATTCTACTTTGATCAACCTCGGTCGTTATAAACTTGAAAAGTTGATATCTCCAGAAGGGGGCGCTTGCGGGTATAGGTCCCTTATATCAAAATACTTGTAATGACGTAACCTATCACCCCTATTTCTGTGTCGGTGTTTTTTCCGAACACCCTGTATATATATATATATAGGTAGTATACGAGGTGGCCTCAACATGAAGATGGCAAAACTCGTCAACAACAGCTGGGGAATGTGTTCATGCATCTTTTGACATATAGGTACTCACCAAAATTTTGGTGAGTACACCCGGGGATACGGTATGTGTCGCTGGTGACTTTTTTAAACGTTATTTTTAAATGTACTAACCAATAATTAATAATCCTCATGCTTTTATTAACGAGAGTAGACGCCACCGTAGCTAATGAGCGCATGAGAATTAATTATTCATTGGTTAGTACGTTTAAAAATAACGTTTAAACGTACTAACCAATGAATAATTAATTCTCATGCGCTCATTAGCTACGGTGGCGTCTACTCTCGTTAATGAAAGCATGAGGATTATTAATTATTGGTTAGTACGTTTAAAAATAACGCTTAAAAAAGTCACCAGCGACAGATACCGTGTCCCCGGGTGTACATGTCAAAAGTTCGATACTCGATTTTTTCCATTTTCACCAAAGCACTCACATCGACTGACTCGAACGATTGTCAAACAACAACTGCGCGTCCAAAATGTCTGAAATTTTGATGAGTACACCCGGGGACACGGTATCTGTCGCTGGTGACTTTTTTAAACGTTATTTTTAAACGTACTAACCAATAATTAATAATCCTCATGCTTTCATTAATGAGAGTAGACGCCACCGTAGCTAATGAGCGCATGAGAATTAATTATTCATTGGTTATAGTACGTTTAAAAATAACGTTTAAAAAAAGTCACCAGCGACAGATACCGTTCCCCGGGTGTACATGTCAAAGGATGCATGAATACATTCCCCAGCGGTCGTTGACGAGTTTTGCCATCTTCATGTTGAGGCCAGAAACTTATCGGACCACCCTTGTATATATACTATACATACTATACACATGTATAGTTACCGCATTGGGTGGCCTGCAATATATAAAAACAGTTATTATCTAGGCATTTTGCTTTTGTTCTAACTACCAAAATGGTACTCGAGGTCTTGTACAGATCTAGAAAATAAATGTGGAAACTCAAAGAGCCCGCCGTAATTTGTTCCGGTTCAGTTCCTCATATGTGAGAGGTCCGGAAGTCCCCCGGAATTATTTCCTGTTTAATTAATTGTATTTTGGAGTTCAGAGAGTCCTTCAAAATTTGTGGCTATATTAAATTCTTCCTATTTAAAAGCATATTAGAGAGCTCTCTTGAATTGTTTTCCTCTTTCTACTTAATTGTTTGCATTTTGAAGCTTAGAGAACTCTAGAGTTAGTTGCCAGTAAGTTACTCACATCACTACTAACTCAACCGTCTTATTTTAAGACACCTACATGTCTTAAAACTTGAGGTCACTTTTAAGACGTTTAATACCGTCTTAATACGTTAAAGTAGTATGGTCACTCTCCAAAGTGATCGTTGAGTGTCCGTAAAAAAAGTCATCAAAAAACTATGATTTATAATTGAAAATTCTCTTTGTGAATTATAAAATTTATGACCATAAGAATTATGATGATGATTTTGATTATTTTTAACTTATTATTCAAATAATGTGCCTCCTTTGACTAGCGTCTTTTTATGTGTGGCAACGCATATTATCAATGGGCTCGTGGCCCAGTAGAGAAAACCACGATACACTCAAACGTTTGAGTGTGTCGTGGGGAAAACGAGATCTGAAATGCACGCTTGAACCCACTCCACTGACGCGACGCTGCCGCATCTACTCGACGCGCTATTTCCGAACACCGAGAAGCAGAAATTAGTTATAACTAAAGTATGAAACGGTCAATAATTTTCATCAATGGGTGTAAATTTTTGTTTTTTTTCCCCCCGTTTTTTGGTATATTTTTTATATTTTAATCTTGGATTTTACATACAAACCCCCAAAGAGAAATGTGTCTTGCCCATAAGACTCTGGGTTATTTTCTACTCGGTAATTAATTTTTATCAGACATACTAAACGGTCAATCTACCCCAAATTACACCAGGAGGTTTCTATTGATATTAGCTTGCATACATAATTATTTCATATTTAAATCTTGGAAATCGATTCATGACCATACTACTTTAAGACACTGTAAGTGTCTTACAATAAGACACTTCAAACGTCTTATACTAAGACGGTTAGATGTATTGGAATATAAGACTAAAAACGTCTTGCAATAATTATACACAAATGTATAATTTTCAAACGTATATGTGAGCGCGAAATTATTCATAGTCAATATGAATATATTACAGGCGAGTCAATAAACATCGAATGTAATAATTTTACTCATCAGAGTATTATTATAAAGTTCGATATTAAAGAAATTCGTTGGAAATGTATTCAAATCCACAATGAATCCAGCTCTCACAAATCGAAACACTCTGAAATAAACACATCGCGTCAAAAAATTTCACTAATACTAATAAAAATATTGAACTAATGTGATGAATGTATATCTCTAAGGGAAAGGTATTTTTAGTTATTTAAATGGAAAATCCAGAATTATATTGTTTTCACTTTATTGGTGATTGAGAAAACAAAATTTATTCCAACATGAAATAAAAATTTATTTACCGTATTTTTCAACTCGTTCGAGATGACTATCGCAGTTTCTTTAGTCTCAAAAAGTTCATCCACCTTGTCAACTGGAGGGGGGTTCTGTGTAAATAACCTTCCCACCTGTGCTGTCTTTTAGGTTAGTTGTTGGCAATATCATTTGCATTGGAGACTGCACCAGCACAATATTCAATTCACTATGGTCATCAATTATGCTGTCATCCGCATCATACCACATGTCCGATGTTTGATGTTTTTTTTGAATGATAATGTCTGTGTTTGCTATCATTAAACAATGCTGGAACGCGAGCACATAATTTCTTAAACTCTTCCAACACAACTTCAGCGTCAGGCTGATTATCTCGTGAGAGAAATCTAACACACTTGCGTCGTTGACCTAATGCACAAAACACTGTTTTTTTCTTTTTTTAAAGACATTTTTGCACAGCAAAACATGCACAGCAAAAAACCTTCGGAAAATAACGTGCTTGTTGGCCGCGTTGAATTTTACAGAAAGTGAGTTGAGGTGAGGTCGAAAAAGGAGGGGAAGGTCCCGTTACCTAACAGTACAGGGGCCCCTTTCTCGAACTCGCTCGTATCTGCGTGCACGCATCTTAGCGAATAGAACAATCAGGATCAAGTATTACGTTGTGGTGGGTTTACGGACAACGGAATACTTGATCCTGATTTAGTACAGGCAACGAAGACCAAAAAGGGCCAAATAGCGGAAAAAATTCATGTAAAAGCGAATTTTGGCATAGTTGTAGGGGAAGGTGTCAGTAACAATATACTAAAAGTACTGATGGGTGGGAGTTGTGCTAAGGGAGGGGGGGGGTCTCTAAAGGTCCCCTTTTTCAGTTTTTCGTTAATAACTCGAAAACTACTACCTCTAGCGAAAAAAAGTTAAATAATAAATTAATCTATATAAAATTCTCTACAAAAAAGGCTTTATACACTTTTTCGCTAGGATCAATACTTCAGGAGATATGGAGGGGGAAATATGGAAAATTAAAAAAAAATCTGTTTTACTGTTAAAAATCAAGGTTTAATGATAAATTAACGTTGCTCAGACCATGTTTTAATGACTCTAGCGCATATAAGTGTAGTCATGTAATATATCGACGTTGTCAAGTTAAAACCTGCTATGTGAAGAACCTGCTATATGCTGCGCTTGGCAGTTTTTAACTAGGAATAACTCTCTCTTTGATTCATGTAACATTCCTTCAAAAGTAATCCTAAATGATAATCCTAATTACCTTCTGGGGGGTCGTCCGGTAATCATATTCCAGGAAAGGCGCGGGACCGAATTATAATGACCTATGTTCATAATACTTCATATAGCATATTCTCCACACAGCAGATTTTAACTTGACAATTACGATATAACGGAAGAATTGTGTGCGGAGGGGACCACAATAATATGCGTCGTTGAATCCTGTTCCGATAAACGGTAGTTGGAATTTTGAATATTCATTTATACCGCTTAGGATACCGATCGTGATAACGATCGCAAATACCTCGCAACCCTAGGGTTAATCTTTCGATCGGTGACGCAGGTTTATTTCGGCGAATATAGGTCGTTAATACCTCGGTTCCGCGCATTTTCCGGAATGTGATTACCGGACGACACACCGAAAGGTAATTACCGGATTGCTCGTAATGAGTGTCATAGTCCGTTCCACCGCCACTCCTCCTTCAGTCAATCAGGGTATATAGCGTCGTCCATGCAATCCCTTCCATCGACCAATGCCGCTAATATATAATAAGGTGGGACAGACCGCATCTGTATTATCACTCATCATAGTATCGTGTTCCGCGTCTCAACCTCACTCACAGTTAAGTTAAGGTATCGCAAATCGTCGATAGTGCATTCACGTAGTAAGTGACTATGGCTGAGAAGTGTTTAATTTATGAGGGTGAAGTTCAAAGTGATTTGTGTAACGTTGGAGAAAAAGGGATAATTGGATTAGTGAAGGCAAGTGTGTTAAGGAAAGATGGGAAAGAGAAAGGTTTCGAGAGTAAGACAAGTGGTGTTGTTCACAATTCTTGCAGAAGAGAATACGTCAGAAGTGACTCAATAAAGAGGTTTTTGAGAGAAACTCTTTCAGAGCAACCTTCAACATCACGTGATGCCTCATCTTTGTGTTCAGGGCAAGTGAAATTCGATTTTAAAACAAAGTGTTTTTTCTGTACAGAAACGTATGACGAAGAGAAGGAGAGAAAATTAAATTATGCTAGGCGTCGAACTGTTCGTAATGTTGTTACGACTATGTTTCACAATTCCATTATCGTTCGTGGTCAGGAAAGAAAGGATGAGTGGAGAAACGATGTAGTAAGACGTATCTGCACTGTTGGGGATCTACACGCAGCAGATGCAATATATCATCAGGATTGTTGCAAAAGATTCTTCTCAATCGCTGCTCCTTCAAAAAGAAAAGCTGGACGTCCTCAAGATGAAGAGATTTCAGAAGTAATGGAAGAAATCTACGATTATATTGAAGGGAATGGTAATTGCCAATTCTCTATGGACGAGTTGTTGGAACAGGTTACGGGAGAGCTACCACACGTGAAGACTATCAAAGAGAAACTAAGGGAAAAATATGGGGACCGAATTATTTTCAGCACAATTCGCACCAGACAAACTATCGTCTCCTTTCGTACTTTTGGTGATAAAATCTTGAGCGACTCATGGTATACTGCAAGGTGTAAAGATAAACAGACAGAATGTGAGAGAATTGT
Source organism: Xiphydria camelus (assembly GCA_963678675.1). Classification (NCBI taxonomy): domain Eukaryota; kingdom Metazoa; phylum Arthropoda; class Insecta; order Hymenoptera; family Xiphydriidae; genus Xiphydria; species Xiphydria camelus. Next base: position 30,157,258 of record OY783193.1, read on the forward strand.
AAAAAAAGCTGCTGAGATTATCTTGGAAGATATTGAATCCATGGCTTACGATAACAGTGCCTATCTTCCTTCAGTTAGCTTCTGCAGTCAGGCTGAACAATCCTTGAACATTAATTATTTTATTTTTAACGGAAAAACAGATTTTTTTTAATTTTTCATATTTCCCCCTCCATATCTCCTGAAGTATAGACCCTAGCGAAAAAGTGTATAAAGCCTTTTTTGTAGAGAATTTTATATAGATTAATTTATTATTTAACTTTTTTTCGCTTGAGGTAGTAGTTTTCGAGTTATTAACGAAAAACTGAAAAAGGGGACCTTTAGAGACCCCCCCCCCTTAGCACAACTCCCACCCATCAGTACTTTTAGTATATTGTTACTGACACCTTCCCCTACAACTATGCCAAAATTCGGTTTTACATGAATTTTTTCCGCTATTTTTCCTTCGTTGCCTGGACTAATTGGTTTATTCGCTAAGATGCGTGCACGCAAATATATGTACGAGCGAGTTCGAGAAAGGGGCCCCAGTAAAGTACTATAAACCCTGTTCCAACCGAGCCGAAAACCGTATACCGAACGGTACACGTCATGTGCAGTAGAGTGCGCTCGTCGGTTTTTTCCTCGGGACCGGCGTTACTTGAGTAAAGAGAGAGAGAGAGAGTGTACAAATTTTCTGTAAGCGGTACACGACATATACGGCTGATGTAGTATTTTTTTTATTAACAAATAATAAAAAGAAATAAAGGATACAAATTCGGCTGATGTGTTGACATTGACAATGAATAGAATTCAACGTGAAAATGAACTGTCATGCTCGATGTGTTTCTTTAATTGTCAGTCAAATGAAATTTGGTTTGAAGGTTATTAATCTTTCTGTCTTCGTTTCCAATATAATCAACCACTCAAATTTAATTCGCTCAAAGCCCTTTTGAGGGTGACCGGAAACTTTTCGGGGGTAGTGTATACCTAAGGTTACATGTGAATAATGATGCTTGACGTCACAGGTAACAAGACGTTTGAAGTGTATTACTTGTGTAAGTGTCTTACTATTTTAAGCAACTTATTCATTTAAATGTCTTATACCTGAAGAAGTGTCTTAGTTTAAGACGATTAAGCGTCATTATTTTAAGACAGTACCACGTGTCTTATGATTTTAGACGGAAAATAAATGTCTTTTTGATAAAAGACAGACAAACGTCTTGGAATAAGACACTGTTCGTGTCTTGAATTTCTGATCAATACACTTAACCGTCTTATTTTATAGTCCAGTCATTGAAGTCCTGAATTAGAAATAATTAAAGAGGATCTGAATTTTTTACAGTAGGTACTGTTTGCACCCTACAACAACTTCTTGATATTTTGAAGGATCATCCCCGGTCGGATTGTTTAAAAAAGAGATGTAAACAAAAAAAACCGATTTTTTGCGAATATCTCTTCAACTTTCAAGAATAACGAGAAAATCTTCAAATAAAAGTTGTAAACAATCGAATTTATAATAAAAATTCTTAGTGAAATTTTTACCTATATACAATAGGGAAGCGGCAAAATGCGTTCAAAGTTTGCGCACCACCTAAGAGAGCATGCTGCGCTTAAAAAATTCATAAGAAATCGAAAAATTACTCTTTTTCGATGATTTTTTTTTAAATCGCATCTACAGGAGTAGACCTACATTTTGAGAGATATAGAAAAAAATTTATGCATTATTAATGCGATTATTGATTATTTTAGATTTTAAACCGATTTTTTTCACTGAAAACATTAGGGAACAATTTTTTTTCTTTTAACTTGGTATTCGTTAGATTATTATCTAAAAAAAAGTCCTCTACGGCTTCGCACTGAATACCTTCTGTGTGGAGATATAATATAATATAATACAACTGATTTTCTGGTGAGCGGCAGTCTTGAATGAAATCTGTGGCCGCACCACTGTACTGGGGACCGACAGAGAACGCGCATATATTCCCGACTCTCTCTTACAAGGGGACCCTTCGAAAGTCGGAGCACCGATTGTAATGAATTTTTTTTTATAAATAAAGGGAAGTCCCCTGAGTAACGCTCATACTTTACTTTTGTCCAATGCGCCTTTGTTTATTTAAAAAAAAAGAAATTGTTTTGACGCGTAAAGTGTGTACTGTAATGTAATACTCGGTATCCAGGATAACGGCGTGGCGCAGTCGGCTAAGGCATAGGCTTACCACGCGGGCGTCCCGCGTTCGATTCCCGTGCATGCACTATCTTTTTTTTTGCCAATTTCGAACTTTTTCACTTTTTTTATTATTCAAACTATTGCTACTAATCTTTAGAAGTAAAATAAATCTAGGTAAGGCGAAAAAACAAAATTTAAACACGTTCAATTACAAAAAGCATTTTCATTTATTCGTAACAAGTGAAATTTTAAATTTAATTGGTATACTTATCGCTAATTCCATCGGACGATTCCGATGGTGATTCTGGGGCCGACATCTTACATACTTTAGGATGATAAATATCATATAAACACTTAAAACACAAAATCTCTTTACACCAAGCACATTTCATAAACGTTACAAAACCGCAGTTACATTTTTGTTTCAAATTGTTTCAAACGTCACGAGTGAATTACCACCAAATTTAATGAATGTTTCGTAGGAAAATGAGTAATTTGCACTTACCCGGCATTGACGTCATTTAATGGGAAGCATAGAAATTGTTACCAAAATTTCACTAATTGCCTTCGAATGACGCTTACCTGGTGTTGACGTCACGAGTGAATTACCACCAAATTTAATGAATGTTTCGTAGGAAAATGAGTAATTTACACTTACCCGGCATTGACGTCATTTAATGTGAAGCATAGAAATTGTCACCAAAACTTCACTAATTTGCCTTCGAATGATTAGTAACAATCGTTCAAAATATAGTTTTAAATGCAAAACATTTTTTATTCACGTTACCTAGATTTATTTTACTTCTAAAGATTAGTAGCAATAGTTTGAATAATAAAAAAAAGTGAAAAAGTTCGAAATTGACAAAAAAAAAAGAGTGCATGCACGGGAATCGAACGCGGGACGCCCGCGTGGTAAGTCTATACCTTAGCCGACTCCGCCACGCCATTATCTTGGATACCGAGTATTACATTACAGTACACACTTTACGCGTCAAAACAATTTCTTTTTTTTTAAATAAACAAAGGCGCATTGGACAAAAGTAAAATATGAGCGTTACTCAGGGGACTTCCCTTTATTTATAAAACAAAATTCATTACAATCGGTGCTCCGACTTTCGAAGGGTCCCCTTGTAAGAGAGAGTCGGGAATATATGCGCGTTCTCTGTCGGTCCCCAGTACAGTGGTGCGGCCACAGATTTCATTCAGGACTGCCACTCACCAGAAAATCAGTTGTATTATATTATATTATATCTCCACACAGAAGGTATTCAGTGCGAAGCCGTAGAGGACTTTTTTTTAGATAATAATCTAACGAATACCAAGTTAAAAGAAAAAAAATTGTTCCCCAATGTTTTCAGTGAAAAGAATCGGTTTAAAATCTAAAATAATCAATAATCGCATTAATAATGCATTAATTTTTTTTGAAGTGAAACTTCTTTGCGGAGGGTACTGAATGCGCGCCCGAGGAGACGAAAATCGTAACGAAACCCACACACTCTACCGCTCTCGACCGTGTTTCACTCATACTCGACCCTGTCCCAACACGCTGTCGACTCTGCCCCATTCCACCGCCCGCGATCCTGCCCCGTTCCACCGCTCCCGACCGTGCGTACGTTAAAGTCATGTGTCGACTTTGCGAGGCTGGCTCGCGAAGCCGCCGCGCGAAGCGTGCCACGTGCTGGATCGCCTTGCCTAGTGAAGCTGCCGCCGTTCGTTTGTCTACATATTCCGAGGCAAAAATGTCTTGAGGCTGCCTTGCGCGGCGTCCTCGCGAGCCAGCCTCGCAATATATGTGTTCCATCGCAAAGGGGACTTCTACGTCATTTCTTACCGCTCATTATTATCGCAACCTAAGTAACGCACTAATCTATATTTAATCTGTACATCGGTCGCAACAGCGAGGTGGGCGGTATGTTTTGGTGAATGGGGGTTGCGAATGCGTTCGCAGTCCCACACCTTTCCCTCAAAACAACCTTGCATTGTATCTAATTGTAAACCACGGCTACATCACGGAATTACTGTATCTCTTTGAATCCAATATAATCGCCAGTAATATTGTGAGTGCAGTGTTAAATCATTTCAAATAACCGATATGGTTTAAATCTACCAGTCGTGTCACGCAGTAGTGCCTTCGGGATTTACGACCTCGAGGAGATCTACTCTTGATTGCACATGTTATAGTTATTAATTTGAAACTGAAGAATAAATGAAGCAAAAATCAATCGCTGTTTAGACTGTGCAGAGGAGGTCTGGTTTGTGTTGCTCAAGAGGGTTTCTTCGGGCAATGGAAGCTATTTAGTCCAGTCAAATTTCCGTTTAAATCGAAAAATGAGACATAATGGCGAAAACTTGGGAAAAGGTGTGTTTTGATGTTATTAATGGAGGGAACATATTAAAAGAAGAACCCCCCCCCCGGCGATGTGTGTAAAAAATTATTTATTGTTGAAAAAATCGGTTCTTCGCTAATATTTTGAAAACTACGTGACCTATTGAAAAATAGTTAAGACAAAAGTTGTAGATAATAAAATTATCTACAAAAAAGCTATTACACTTTTTACCCTATCTTCAACGTTTAATAAGCTAGGACCTCGAGATGAGTTGAAATGTTCAAATATTCATAACAAATCCAAAAATTAAGATTTTTGCAATTTTCTTTTTTTGTAACCCGTTTAGAACAATCTCATCATTTTTCTTAGCGAAACCAAATTTTGATTTTCATTGTTGTTTACACATGATTGATTTTTAAAGTTTTAAATGCTTGAATTTACATCGAAATTTGCAATTAAAAATTTTTTTAATTATACCATCGTTTATTTTGGATTGTTTCTGAATAAAAAGATAAATAGCAATTCAACGTGTCTCATCTGGTTTGGAAGATATGCTAAATTGAAAAGGAAGGAGATTTATGCGATGACACCACTGACTACACAACTGTGCCAAACATATAGACGTTTGTGTGCGCGCGCTGCTTCAGTTGTCTGCGAGTGTTAGTGAGGCAGAGGGTTGGTCTTGGCGTTTCGGAGTAACTGTTCCGTTGCAGGGGATTCGTAGCATCGTGACCATGAATACCTCGCCAACCTAGTAGCCCAGGCAGTGTGCATTATCTTATTTCTATTAGCTTTTCTTTCCAGCGCCTCCTAGGTAAACGGTTCTATTTTTGGTTGATCAACAAAATTGATTCAATTTCATTGAACAGTGCTTGGAGAAACAAATTTTTGAAAATCGCGTCACGCGCGCGTTCCAAGTGTCTGGAATTGGCGTACATTATATCACCAATGCTTTGATAGCGCAACGGTCAAGTTGCCGGGCTGGGAGTCTCGATGTCGTGGGTTCAAATCTCGTTGGTTTTTTTTCTTTTTTCTTTATTAACTCTTTTTTTTTCATTTGATTGCACCACTTCTTGTTATAGAAAGTGGTTTACATTACCGAATAAAATAATAGTTTCAATGTTTTTCATAGTTTTACATTATTTTCTTCCTTATTGAGGTGAACCAATATTATTTGTAACAACAGTTGGAAACATCGTTGCGTTTTTTTACTCTTACATTTCGTCATAGGAATTTTTGGCTGCCGAAGATTTTGTTCATAATTTTGGGTGATAGTTGTCGAAAAAACATTTGAAGCACACCGTATTTTGACACCATAAGCATTTATTTTGACGAATGGGATTTTGCCACACGCACATTTACACTTTAAAAGCGTTATGGAAAAGCAAATTTCATTGTTTCATTCAGTGTTTCAAATGTTTTTTCGACAATTATCATCCAAAATCATGAACAAAATTTTCGGCAGCCAAAAATTCTCATAACAAAATGTAAGAGCAAAAAAAAATGCAACGATGTTTCCAACTGTTCTCATAAATAATATTCTGCCCTGCTAAGATAGGAAGTCGTATGTGCAAAAACATCGATTTTTGCTTTTTTGGCTATTTGAACATATCTATGAGAAAAAATCATCTCTGAAACAGTGCTTTGAGAACAAATTTTTTGGAAAAACGCGTCGTGCGCGCGTTCCAAGTGTCTGGAATTGACGTACATTATATCACCAATGCTTCGATAGCGCAACGGTCAAGTTGCCGGGCTGGGAGTCTCGATAGCGTGGGTTCAAATCTTGTTGGTTTTTTCTTCTTCTTTGTTTACTCTTTTTTTTTCATTTGATTGCAACCCATTCTTGTTATAGAAAGTGGTTTACATTATCGTATAAAATAATAGTTTCTCTTTTGTTCATAGTTTTACATTTTTTTTCTCCCTCATTGAGGTTAACCAATACTGCCGTGCTAAGACAGGAAGTCATATCTACACTTTAACACATTACGATATGTTCAAATAGCCAAAAAAGCAAAAATCGATGTTTTTGCACATACGACTTCCTATCTTAGCAGGGCAGAATATTATTTATGAGAACAGTTGGAAACATCGTTGCATTTTTTTTTGCTCTTACATTTTGTTATGAGAATTTTTGGCTGCCGAAAATTTTGTTCATGATTTTGGATGATAATTGTCGAAAAAACATTTGAAACACTGAATGAAACAATGAAATTTGCTTTTCCATAACGCTTTTAAAGTGTAAATGTGCGTGTGGCAAAATCCCATTCGTCAAAATAAATGCTTATGGTGTCAAAATACGGTGTGCTTCAAATGTTTTTTCGACAACTATCACCCAAAATTATGAACAAAATCTTCGGCAGCCAAAAATTCCTATGACGAAATGTAAGAGTAAAAAAACGCAACGATGTTTCCAACTGTTGTTACAAATAATATTGGTTCACCTCAATAAGGAAGAAAATAATGTAAAACTATGAAAAACATTGAAGCTATTATTTTATTCGGTAATGTAAACCACTTTCTATAACAAGAAGTGGTGCAATCAAATGAAAAAATAGTTATTTTCGTTATTAGGGCGTGAAGCGCTGTTTTTAACGAGTGTGAAGTTTGCCGCACGAGCGAAGCGAGTACGGCAATCACACTCGTTAGAACGGCGCGAAACAACCGAATAACGAATTTTATTTTTTGTCACTAAGTGTCAAATACGAGGTTGACGATTTCACGCACTGCGCAGGATATTTCACGCACTGCGCAACTTTTCACGAATTGGTGTGTGAAAAATGATTTCACATGCATCGAGGACGATCATGAAACCGAGTATTTGACACTGAGTGACAAAAAAAGAGTTAATAAAGAAAAAAGAAAAAAAACCAACGAGATTTGAACCCACGACATCGAGACTCCCAGCCCGGCAACTTGACCGTTGCGCTATCAAAGCATTGGTGATATAATGTACGCCAATTCCAGACACTTGGAACGCGCGCGTGACGCGATTTTCAAAAATTTGTTTCTCCAAGCACTGTTCAATGAAATTGAATCAATTTTGTTGATCAACCAAAAATAGAACCGTTTACCTAGGAGGCGCTGGAAAGAAAAGCTAATAGAAATAAGATAATGCACACTGCCTGGGCTACTAGGTTGGCGAGGTATTCATGGTCACGATGCTACGAATCCCCTGCAACGGAACAGTTATAGACTAAGAGCTAGTGACATTTTTCAGTGATTATTTAGTTAAGGCCTATTTTTTGAGAGAATGTTGTGGGGGGCATGTCTAAGTGCCATCCGTGAGGATTAACCTTGATAGCGGTATGGGAGGCTGGCGGAACGCCCCCAACTTGTAAAAAATAGTGCACAAAATTATTATTTAGTTAAGGCTGAAATTTTGTTTACTATTCATCTGGTAGTCCACAATTATGAATATAAATTGGCGGATCGATTGGCCGGCATTAAAAAGGTGGCGGATCATCCTAAATATGTCGTGTGAACAATAAAATTTTTATTATTTAGTTAAGGCTCAATTTTTAATATGTTATTGAGGCAACTGTTTCAAGTGGAAATTTAAATTGGCGGAACAAAATATTGGCATTAACTACCTGGCGGAACGGTTTAAACATCCATTGTGCGCGCCTCGATTTCGTGTTGTTTGCCGCAGAATTTTTTGTATTAGGAATGCTTCTAATATAGATAATGATTTTGTTTATTTTCTGGAATCTTTTTAGTAATAATAGTAATTTAGTTTTTCCCTGGAGTTAATATTTTAGCGCTCATTCAATATTGATGAGCTTCAATATATCAATCAAACATCAGTCTTATGTTAGGACACTCAACATTTTATTTGTGATGTCGGAAGTTTTAACAATTTTTAAAACGGATGAATGATATAATTTTTTTTTAGAATACCCTTTTGGCATTTGACCGACGATATAGTGCTTTATACAAATATAACGAGGTGCGTGAAGTGGAAGAATATTTTTAACAGAAATTTTTTTAAAGCGAACTAATTTCTTAGAGTAGTTATCGACTTACAAATATATGGTAGGTACTTCGTATAAAGACAATTTTAATACCGTCAGTTGTTCGATCATCTAATCATCTTCTGTGTCCGGCCAGTCAGAATCGTCACCTTCGTCAACAGAATCCAGATCACTAGATGTTCGGGAGCCTACGTCTATAAATTTAAACAAATTGATTAGAAAAATGTAATATTTTTTGTTTATATTTACTGTTAAATCTGCATACCTGATTCAATGTCACTGTTCACATTCTCAAGAGCTCAACCTTCTCAACATTCTCAAGAGCTCTGCCTGGCTTCCACGCCCTTAAGGCTAGTTCAGACACGGCTAGTAATTTAGTCGAGTAGCGAGTAATTTAGTAATTTAGTGTGTGCGGACAGTAAAAATTAGTAGAGTAAGATTTTATGCCTAGTTCAGACACGGCTAGTAATTTAGTCGAGTAGCGAGTAATTTAGTAATTTAGTGCGTGCGGACAGTAAAATTTAGTAGAGTAGTTTAGTATAGTAGTTTAGTCAACTGGATCCATCTGATTCTATTTTGACGGTCGAGTAGAGTCCCCTACCACGGTTCGACCTTTCTCGGGAGGTAATTACGGTACGGATCGTCGCGGGCCGTTTTTCGCAATACCCATTTACTCGAATGGGCCCACTCGACGGGGCACTGCATGTACGCGAATGCCGAGCCGGTTTAAAGGGAGGAATGTCGAATTCAATCGATGGCCAGGGATAAACCGCGTTGTACTACCAATCATCATCGAGTCAATCCGGTATCGCGGAACGTTAACGTACATAGTGTAATCAAGTACAAGTCCTTTAACTTGAAGTTACTTTCGATCTTAGTCATATCGCCGCGTTGTGTAATTCGACTGATTTAACTCTTTTAGTGCCAGACGACGATATATCGTTGCGTATGCGATGGCGCCATGTTCTTCGCATTGCGTGAAAGCTCTATCTCAAAATAAATTCATAAAACGTTATAAACGGTCTAATTAAATTGCAAAGGAATGTAAAAAAAATGGTTTTTGGGTATCATTTCCATTCGAGAGATGGCTCTCAGTCGCCACGGCGTTTCGTGCGGCAACTCGAGCGGTATGTGAAAGGGATTTGAAGAAATCATGTTTGCAGTTTGAGTGTATAATATTATATCTTTTTCCTGTATTCCGTTCAATTTTTCGTACTTTTTGGATGTATGTTTCATCAATATTTTCTCCATTGTTATCTATATCTTCATCTCCTGACGAGGAATATTGTTCTATAATTCTCTTCCTTTTTCGATTTTCCTTGAAATCATTAGTTACTAATTACTCTTCACTATCTGAACTAAATGGTCTTGTCGTTTTATTCTTCCCCGTGGGGAAATAATTTATAAAATTTACTATTAAATTTTAAGTTTTATATTTAATTGTATGTGTATTGCGTACATTTTTCTTAACTGGATTAATGAAACGTACTGATTATTCAACTAAAGCAATTGTCAAAAAATGAAGTTAACTTGTTAAATACTAATTAATTAGAATTACCTCCATCACTGCCTTGGACATTATCAATAATTGATTGGTCTTAGGCCACTTTCGAAGTGATGGTTTTAATTATTGAAGTAACTCCGAAAACTTATGTACCCCAAAATATTACCGTATTTATTCTGAATATACTTAACTTTAAGTTGTACATGTAACTACTGGCAACAGGAAATAATTAACAAATGGACTTAGGCCACTTTCAAAATAAACGGCTATAGGTATATAGCAATTATTTTAACCCGATATTGGTTTGGTATACAGTGACATAAAAAAAACTACAACGAAGACGTTGCAGTTTCGCATTTGCCATACATATGTCATAGTGTGAGGAATATTTCTTGAAGGAGTCGATGGGAATGCCGTCAAAGTATTCCTGACACCCCTCGCTCGAAGGATGTTTATATGATGGCGATAGCGTTGGGTCGAGGGGGAGACCAGGCCCTCCGGGCCCTGGATGACGCTGTGCGAGGATTCATTCGGGTTTTAGCAGTTATAAAGAAAGCATCTTCCTTGTATTCCCAGTATACTAATACAATAAAATAATCTTTGAGCTAAGTCACGCTTATAATACATAACGTATTTTATTGGAACACCCTGTATTATTCTATATGTTCCGAATTAAGTACAAAAGGGCGTCGCTTTGCTGAATATTTCTTCTTCAATCTCTTTCAAAATAATATTTATAACATTTTTTATAACGTTATTTAATTCCGTACGACGTCTTTGCTTGCCCATTTTGAGATACCACTCTTAACGCTGAACTCAACTAAACTGGTCCGAACGATTATTGATCAGTGGATACTCGCTACTCGACTAAATTACTCGCTACTCGACTAAATCACTCGCTACTCGACTAAATTACTCGCTACTCGACTAAATTACTAGCCGTGTCTGAACTAGGCTTTACAGGGTGTGATTACATCTCTTCCCGTAAAGGAAAAAATAAATCATATCAGTTATTGAAGGCGTTCTATAATTATCAAAAGGCATTTGAAGACCTAGGCAAAGATGATGTTGACACTTCAGCAGTGTTTCCTGTTTTGCAAGAATTTATCTGCCGGATGTATGGTGTCAAAAACGCAGACACCGTTAATGAAGCTCGTTTGGTACTCTTTAACGAAGCTTATAAAGTTGCAGACACTACGTACTCATTTGCAAAAAACATCCGCAATTGCGACGCATCAAACTTGCCACCATGCTCAACTGAAGTGCAACAGCAACTATTGCGGAGCTCGTACATTGCCAGTATCTGGCTAAATACAAATTTGCAACAATCAACGGACAAATCTCCAGAAAACCATGGCTGGTGCATCAACGACGGCAAGTATGAATTCGTCTGGTTTCAAGGAGATCAATTGCCTGAATTTCTTGGAGATGTACTTGTTGAAGATTCCAATAAAAGCAACAATGATTGCAACAGTGACATTGAATCAGGTATGCAGATTTAACAGTAAATATAAACAAAAAATATTACATTTTTCTAATCAATTTGTTTAAATTTATAGACGTAGGCTCCCGAGCATCTAGTGATCTGGATTCTGTTGACGAAGGTGACGATTCTGACTGGCCGGACACAGAAGATGATTAGATGATCGAACAACTGACGGTATTAAAATTGTCTTTATACGAAGTACCTACCATATATTTGTAAGTCGATAACTACTCTAAGAAATTAGTTCGCTTTAAAAAAATTTCTGTTAAAAATATTCTTCCACTTCACGCACCTCGTTATATTTGTATAAAGCACTATATCGTCGGTCAAATGCCAAAAGGGTATTCTAAAAAAAAATTATATCATTCATCCTTTTTAAAAATTGTTAAAACTTCCGACATCACAAATAAAATGTTGAGTGTCCTAACATAAGACTGATGTTTGATTGATATATTGAAGCTCATCAATATTGAATGAGCGCTAAAATATTAACTCCAGGGAAAAACTAAATTACTATTATTACTAAAAAGATTCCAGAAAATAAACAAAATCATTATCTATATTAGAAGCATTCCTAATACAAAAAATTCTGCGGCAAACAACACGAAATCGAAGCGCGCACAATGGATGTTTAAACCGTTCCGCCAGGTAGTTAATGCCAATATTTTGTTCCGCCAATTTAAATTTCCACTTGAAACAGTTGCCTCAAAAACATATTAAAAATTGAGCCTTAACTAAATAATAAAAATTTTATTGTTCACACGACATATTTAGGATGATCCGCCACCTTTTTAATGCCGGCCAATCGATCCGCCAATTTATATTCATAATTGTGGACTACCAGATGTATAGTAAACAAAATTTCAGCCTTAACTAAATAATAATTTTGTGCACTATTTTTTACAAGTTGGGGGCGTTCCGCCAGCCTCCCATACCACTATCAAGGTTAATCCTCACGGATGGCACTTAGACATGCCCCCCACAACATTCTCTCAAAAAATAGGCCTTAACTAAATAATCACTGAAAAATGTCACTAGCTCTTAGTCTATTACTCCGAAACGCCAAGACCAACCCTCTGCCTCACTAACACTCGCAGACAACTGAAGCAGCGCGCGCACACAAACGTCTATATGTTTGGCACAGGTGTGTAGTCAGTGGTGTCATCGCATAAATCTCCTTCCTTTTCAATTTAGCATATCTTCCAAACCAGATGAGACACGTTGAATTGCTATTTATCTTTTTATTCAGAAACAATCCAAAATAAACGATGGTATAATTTAAAAAATTTTTAATTGCAAATTTCGATGTAAATTCAAGCATTTAAAACTTTAAAAATCAATCATGTGTAAACAACAATGAAAATCAAAATTTGGTTTCGCTAGGAAAAATGATGAGATTGTTCTAAACGGGTTACAAAAAAAGAAAATTGCAAAAATCTTAATTTTTGGATTTGTTATGAATATTTGAACATTTCAACTCATCTCGAGGTCCTAGCTTATTAGGCGTTGAAGATAGGGTAAAAAGTGTAATAGCTTTTTTGTAGATAATTTTATTATCTACAACTTTTGTCTTAACTATTTTTCAATAGGTCACGTAGTTTTCAAAATATTAGCGAAGAACCGATTTTTTCAACAATAAATAATTTTTTACACACATCGCCGGGGGGGGGGGGGATTCTTCTTTTAATATGTTCCCTCCATTAATAACATCAAAACACAACTTTTCCCAAGTTTTCGCCATTATGTCTCATTTTTCGATTTAAACGGAAATTTGACTGGACTATATTGTTCATATTACGAGGCGACGCAGTGTCGCACCTCCACTAAGAGGACTGTTTAGGCTCACCATAAATCTAGCGTTTAGGACCCTTTTTGGGCGTATCCTTGGGAGAAGCCAGACTAGAGGGCGCAGAGTTACTTGTGAGTTGTTTGTATTTCGTTTGTCGCATTTTTAGTTTTCCGGATTTTACCGCGTCAAGTGGCCGGCCATACCGAACTCGTGTAGTCTGCGATCGGAGTCGCGACTTTTCTCGAGTAACCACCGTGCATGTACATTCTTTCGCGCGCACGTGTGTGTGTGTTAATTTATAATTATTATTGCAAAAAAGGCCATAGAACGGTCGAAATAGTACAGTGACAGGCAACGTGTTAAATAAACTTTCCATTTCGTAAACGTCAATGAACACTAAACATTCTTTCGCGTGTGTGTTATATTAAAATTATTATGGCAAAAACAGGAAAACAACGGGCAAAAAGTTTCGTGAGGGGCAACGTGTAAAGAAAGCGATGACGAAGGTACCAGGTAACGAAAACTAAATAGTACAGAACAAAATCGAGGATGGAGAGAAAGAATTAAATTCACACAATCAAGCATTGATGGATCTGAGCACAGTTGAGGGTGAAAAAAAAACAACAAAACGTGTGGCCGCCACACGCGGAAGAAGTGAAACTTCGATACCAGTTTCTCTGAATTTGATTCCGGTGGTATTAGTTTCAATTGGCTCTACGAAGAAGCATAGTACAAGACTTGTATAGAGCCAATTGAAACTAATACCACCGGAATCAAATTCAGAGAAACTGGTATCGAAGTTTCACTTCTTCCGCGTGTGGCGGCCACACGTTTTGTTGTTTTTTTCTATATCTCTCAAAATGTAGGTCTACTCCTGTAGATGCGATTTAAAAAAAAAATCATCGAAAAAGAGTAATTTTTCGATTTCTTATGAATTTTTTTAAGCGCAGCATGCTCCCTTAGGTGGTGCGCAAACTTTGAACGCATTTGCCGCTTCCCTATTGCATATAGGTAAAAATTTCACTAAGACTTTTTTATTATAAATTCGATTGTTTACAATTTTTATTTGAAGATTTTCTCGTTATTCTTGAAAGTTGAAGAGATATTCGCAAAAAATCGTTTTTTTTTTGTTTACATCTCTTTTTTAAACAATCCGACCGGGGATGATCCTTCAAAATATCAAGAAGTTGTTGTAGGGTGCAAACAGTACCTACTGTAAAAAATTCAGATCCTCTTTAATTATTTCTAATTCAGGACTTCAATGATTGGACTATTACGTCAATAAGACACTTTTCCGTATTATTTTAAGACGTTTCATCGAGAGGCCGGTTTGTAGTGATCTGAGAAAACTCGAGGTTCTCCACAATTGGTCCCTATTTAGGTGTTCGTATTTGGGAATTCATAGAGCCCTCCAGAATCTTTGCCAATTAATCACTTAGGGGAGAGGGTGGACCACTCGGCCAGGTGGAGGTTTATGCCAGTACCCGTGTGGAAATGTTCATTGGGCCCCAAATTGGGCTGCTCAATTACTAGTTGGCGCCAATTGGGCAGCCCAATCAGTGCCCAATTGGGCTTTCGTTGGGCTTGTAACGCTCCGCCCAACCAATGCCCAATTTGGCCCCAATTGGGCAACCATATTTATGCCCGATCAACCTGAAATGTTACTTTTAATGAATAATAAGATTAATAATAATTAATAAGATTTTATATTTTCTCATAAAAAATGTACAAAAGTAAAATATAAACGTATTCAAGCGGAACAATGATTGATACAAATCATACGCGCGGGTTTCCTTACCCGTATGGAAAGGTTCATTGGGCCCCAATTGGGCTGCCCAATTACTAGTTGGGCGCCAATTGGGCAGCCCAATCAGTGCCCAATTGGGCTTTCGTTGGGCTTGTAACGCTCCGCCCAACCTATGACCAATTTGGGCCGCCCAATTGGGCCCCAATTGGGCAACCCTATTTATGCCCAATCAACCTGAAATGTTACTTTTAATGAATAATAAGATTAATAATGAATAATAAGATTAATAATAATTAATAAGATTTTATATTTTCTCATAAAATGTACAAAAGTAAAATATAAACGTATTCAAGCGGAACAATGATTGATACAAATCATACGCGCGGGTTTCCTTTGTTTTTCATAGTTTCCTTAGTTATTCCATTGCATGTCCTATTTTTCTGCCACGGCTTGTTGATGGAGAAGAAAAACCATTGACTCGTCCCGTGCTCGCATGCTGCTGAAAACAAAAAATAGAATATCCCCACAAAGATATATGTCCTTCATAGGCAATCAAAGTGAGGTTAGAATGGTCAGATAGAAAGAACTTATCTGATGGCAATTCTTCTGAGATGCTGCCGTCTCCTTTCCTGCTCTTTATGTACAGGCATCCAGAGAAAAGTAGCACTGCATCCGTTCACTATCACCACAGCTTACTCAATACCAGCTAGTTCTCTCTCGGCGGCTTCCTTTGATTTTTAGAAGCCAAGCGACCCCAGCGAACTTTGAGTCAACATTTCTGTACCTGTGCCCGTAACACGTGCAAACAATGTGGGGTGGATTACGAACGCGCGTTTCGTACGGTTTGACCAGGGCCGTATTCATTGCAATTTGTAGGTACTGTGTTCGTGACTGGAAGATGGTATACCAAAAAATTATAATTAAAAATACCCATAAAGCTATGAAACAATATAAAGCTTTATTTAAGAAATACAACAAACATGGTATAAAATTATTTATTTTTCCATATTATTAGTTTTCTGTTTTTATCCGGTCCTTTAAAATTTCTATTTGCGTATTTTAAAGTATAATAAATTCGTAGTCTCTCTCTCTTGCGTACAAATTCAACAAATAACAAAGTGGAAATTCTGAACAAGGGTGTGACAAATTAATTTTCTTAAAGATATGAACAAGATTTTGACATAAATTATTTTGTGTGCAGAGTTGTTCGAAATTTTTTTGGAACAAAATTTCCAGGGCTGTAATAAAAGAAATGAAATCTGTATGAGGCATATAGAGACTGCCAAATGTGTCTAAATCTGTATGCCTATATGCTTTATAAAAGCAAAATAAAGCTGTGTCGTCCAATTCCTTACTATTTGAATTTGCGTAATGTATGCAACAATCGCAGGTGTGTTTATCTAAACATTTTTTAATTAAATAGCCGCATACATATTTTACAAAATTTTTCTGTAAGATATCAGAGTTGCGATATTCCGTGTCAATATTAATATTTGATTCAACAGTCAAAATAGGCGTTTGCGTTTCAGGTTGAAACCGGTCTTCAAGACGTGGTAAATCTGACATTTTCAACAAAATTTCAGACGTATCATCTTCACAGTTTTCTGTGCCTGAATGCATTACATCCAGACATAGAAGTTTCTTAAATGCCCGCATAAATTGGATAGGTGTAGGATTTATATTATTTCCAGATTGCTGCCGAATTGCTCCAAAAAAGTTTTCAAGACAGTCTTGATGGGTCCGTTTTGTTAACAAAAACGTCATGCCTTTTGATTTTAAAATTTCCCATAACTCTGTAACTCCATTAATAGTTATTTGCCAGCCTGATATACATTTAATTTGTTGTATGATTTCCTCACCCTTAGCGTTGAAAACACACAAATTAGAAAAAAAAAGATGCACAGTCTTTCAAAAATTCAGTCTGTTCTGTCGTACCCATATATGGTTTCTGATATTCTGTAGAAGCAGGACCGCCAGATGTGTTTAAATTGTCAAATAAATTATTAATTTTTTCAATTACGTCTGCAGTAGTTGAAGCTATTGCGGGAAGAGCACCAAATCGTATATACAAACGCATACTAGCAGCTACGGAAGCGCTAAAAATTTGTGCTGCAAAGCGAACTTTCATTTTCTCAAAACTGTTAGGGAAAATATGGGAGTCTATCAACTTTGGGACTGCTCGAATATTATATGATTTATCATGCAAATAGAGCTGTTTAAAAAAATCCCAAGATACTATTTCGTTATTTATTTTAAAAGTGTGTTTCATTAAATTATTTCTAAGTGATTTTAGCAAATGGGGGATATCAAAAAGAAATATAATTTTTTCATTTTCAAAATAAAAAAATGGTTGCTCATGTGAAACTTCTAACAACTTACACAACTGAATATTATTAGAGCCCATGTCACAAGTGACACCTACAGCTTTTAAACCAATATTGTTTATTTGTTGCATGACATTAAAAATTAGTTCCTTTAATTTCAATCCTGGACATGTGGAATTAACAAAATAAAAAGCAAGTGGCTGTTTCCAGTTGGTGCAAAGTCCCCTTGCCATAACAACCGTGGCAGCTAAGGCTGGTTTAAACGATCTAACATCATTTCCAATGTCTTCAAAACCATATATTCTATCTGCTTTTGTATCGTAAAACAGGTTGGCTTTGCAGCTCATTTCATCTACAGTTATAATAATAAGTTTATCTTGTTCGCGAAAATAACGACATTTATGCTCCAATATTTTAAAAAGTGAAATATTAATTCCGACTGACATTTTAATATTACTAATAGACTTTTTCAATGTGCCAACTCCAGGCAAACAAAACATTTATAATTCTTTTTTATACATTTTTGGACCTGAAAAATATAACGATAAGCACTTTTGTTTGAAATCACAGCTAAACCTCCTGCCTTTTGGTTTTTTGGCGATTTCGCATATCTGTAAATTTATGAAGCTTGCAATACTTTTGGATGGGCAAAATTTATACGTCAATTTTTTATAATCATTTACAGTAACCTTATCAAGATAGGAAACATCTTTCGCTGTTTCAGTAGCATCTCTGACTTTACGTTTTAAGCGCAAATTTTCGTTCCTAAGCCTCTTTATATTTTTTCGCAATTTACGTTTTCGGGGAGTTGAAGCTGACAAAACAAGACTTGTCTGGATTTTTCTTTGGACTGGTGATGATTTCGGCGTTGTTTGTGTCTGTGTGGATGATATATCTTCGACAAACTGAGATTCCATAATTTCTTCCTCAGGACCAACTTTCACTAACACAAAAATACATAGATATCGGTCACGACAGAAATACATTGTGGATATTATGTTAGGCATTTGTTACGGAATGTAGGTTATTACATATGTTGTATTAAGGTGAGAATAAAACAAAATATAAATTATTTTTATAAAATTTAAAAAGTTACCATCCAAACTCCCTGTTTCACAGTCAAATTCAGCTGCAGTCGATGTTGTAGCATGTGAGGTTCCTTCTAGAGCTGGAAAATGTCGAGGAGTTGCTTCTTTACGCAATCTATTTCTTCCTTCATTAGCAAACATCGACTTCTCAAAGTGAATGCCGCACAGTCTGTATGATGATGCATGTATTATATTTTTTGTACATCATTTAACAAATCTTCCCTGCCACTACTAATTAGCCACATTGTCGCCCTAAAAGTCCAGGAATTTTTTTATTATATAAAAATATTATTCGGTAAAGTGGCTTTTAATTAAACATCACCTATAATTATAATTTTAACAGTTTGTTAATTTATCTTTACTGATTTTTAGAGAAGTTTTAGTTCTATAGTAAAAAAAAAATAAATACATGTGTACGTACCTATTCTCATCCTTTGGAAATCTAAAGAAACTGAAACTGCAATTGTTTTAATTGTTTGTACACTTTCTTGCGGCACACCGACTGAAAGCACGCATTATTTTTACTTCAAGCACTCATTGACGGTAACACGAACAGGTACATTAAGCTGTGCTAGATACGGTCCTGTAAACTACTACCGCTTCTCTCGCAGTCCCGGTTCCGACTGCCGCTCTGACTGCTGAGCCGTTTGGAGTAAAATGCGCAGCAGGCTATGCGCGAACTCTCCATTTAACGCGGAGAGAACTAGCTGGTATTGAGTAAGCTGTGCTATCACGATTCACGATTATTAAAAAAAATACAAACGATTAGCAAACTACACGGAGCGTCTGTCACATTCACCACTATTCGCCAGGGCCGTCCCGAAAAAAGGGGACGTTTTCAGCCTCTCTCCAGGGCCGTACTCTTTTCCCGGAACGGCCCTTGCGAATTTCTAAACACAAAAATAGCCGTAGCGCCTAAACTAAAATAGCTAGAAAAAAAAGTCATAAAGCAAAGATTAGAATGTTATTATCTACAACTTTTATTAAGGTCATTTTGTCGAAAAAAAAATAATAATAATAAAATAATAAAAAAGGCTTTTCACACTAAAAAATCACACTACCCTCGTCGATTTGTTTGCGGCATAGGTAAAAATGGATAAGTGCCTTGGACTAAGTGATTAGGTACCAACTAAACGCTAATACTATATCGTATCACCTGACCCAAATTTCAGTCACTAAAAGTTCGGAATAGATTTCAATTTTATTTATTCTGTAATAGAGAGAAATGGCCAATTTATCATTATATGTATCTTACTCCACTCAATTTGAAAAATGCTGTAAAGATTATTAAAAACGCAATTATCAAAGAATGAAATATATTATAT
Source organism: Xiphydria camelus (assembly GCA_963678675.1). Classification (NCBI taxonomy): domain Eukaryota; kingdom Metazoa; phylum Arthropoda; class Insecta; order Hymenoptera; family Xiphydriidae; genus Xiphydria; species Xiphydria camelus. Next base: position 30,176,962 of record OY783193.1, read on the forward strand.
ATTTATTACCAATGTCATCATAATAAAGTTAGTAAAGTTTTTCAGGCGATGCTATCAACATTAAAACATAAAAATTATACAATATTTCTTGCTAGGGTAGTGATTAGGTACCTTAGTTGGGGCCAGATTGGGGTGCCCAACGTAACCCCAACTAGTACCTTAGTTGGGGCCTGATTGGGCTGCCCAACGTAGCCCCAACTAAACGCTAATACTACATCGTATCACCTGACCCAAATTCCAGTCACTAAAAGTTCGGAATAAGTTCTAAAAATGTCCAGATTTATTTTTACTTCCGGTACATAAATAAAACAAACAATTGTATCTATTCGATTTATTATATTTTATTCAAATTGGGCCGCCCAATTGGGGCCTAATTGGCGCCCAATTACTGATTTGGCCAACTTGGGCAGATTTCCACACGGGTAGTTTTTCATAAGTACAATTTAAGAATTTTCTATTTTCATATTTTATAGATTTATATGCAAGGGGGATTAGGGTGCGATTAATAATGTAAAAGGCCAAGGCCCTACAGTAAGAAATAATAATAATATAAACGTATTCTTCAGTTTTTAGGGCTCTATCATACACTATATACACTACACTACATACACTATATTTATTTATATATACAGGGTGTTCCTTAATGATAGGCCGTAATTGCAAGGGCACATTACTGAATCCATTTCCAGTAGAAAAGTTCATATTAACATGTGTCCTAAAATGTCTGATTTTCAAGATACAGGACGTAAAAATTAAAAAAAATCGGTTTTTTAATAATATCTCAAAGATCCTTGTGCCGATTTTGTTGACATTTGGCACTGTTATTTATTGTAATAAGATGCTAAGTTAACACTAACTAGAAGATAATTATGAGTTCCAGTGGCGTCCCGGGGGACAGTCTCACGAATAATGTTTTTTTTCCTCAAAAACGAAGTGAGGTACGAAATAATGTCAAGAGACAAAAAAGTTGTATTTTTAGCTGCTTAATCTGAAAAAATATAAAATTTTTTAAAAATTCAGTGGTGTACACTTTTTTTTGTCAATATTATTCGTGAGATTGTCCCCCGGGACGCCACTGGAACTCATAATTATCTTCTAGTTAGTGGTAAGTTAGCGTCTTATTACAATAAACAACAGTGCCAAATGTCAACAAAATCGGCACAAAGATCGTTGAGATATTATTAAAAAACCGATTTTTTTTAAACTTTGACGTCTTGTATCTTGAAAACCAGACATTTTAGGACAAATGTTAATATGAACTTTTCTACTGGAAATTGATTCAGTAATGTGCCCTTGCAATTACGGCCTATCATTAAGTAACACCCTGTATATACACTATGCAAAAAAAATGGCGCGTTGCCACGAGTCGACTGAAGTCGAACGATTTGGTAGTTCGACCGTATAGTCGACTTAAAATTTCTTTGTTATGAGTCGAATCGCATGAAGTCGCAAGACGAGCTACTTCGTTCGATTCGACTAATAACAAAGAAATTTTAAGTCGACTATATATATACGGTTGAACTACGGTACTTGTCTTACTCTCGAAACCTTTCTCTTTCCCATCTTTCCTTAACACACTTGCCTTCACTAATCCAATTATCCCTTTTTCTCCAACGTTACACAAATCACTTTGAACTTCACCCTCACAAATTAAACACTTCTCAGCCATAGTCACTTACTACGTGAATGCACTATCGACGATTTGCGATACCTTAACTTAACTGTGAGTGAGGTTGAGACGCGGAACACGATACTATGATGAGTGATAATACAGATGCGGTCTGTCCCACCTTATTATATATTAGCGGCATTGGTTGATGGAAGGGATTGCATGGACGACGCTATATACCCTGATTGACTGAAGGAGGAGTGGCGGTGGAACGGACTATGACACTCATTACGAGCAATCCGGTAATTACCTTTCGGTGCGTCGTCCGGTAATCACATTCCGGAAAATGCGCGGAACCGAGGTATTAACGACCTATATTCGCCGAAATAAACCTGCGTCACCGATCGAAAGATTAACCCTAGGGTTGCGAGGTATTTGCGATCGTTATCACGATCGGTATCCTAAGCGGTATAAATGAATATTCAAAATTCCAACTACCGTTTATCGGAACAGGATTCAACGACGCATATTATTGTGGTCCCCTCCGCACACAATTCTTCCGTTATATCGTAATTGTCAAGTTATGTTGGACTGCAGCGCCCTCTATGGTTGCGTCTCCGCGCCAGACCAAGGCTAGTCGGGCGTTTCGCTGAAGCCCGCTCTTCTTCGCTTGACCGTTGAAACGAAAGCACGTGCACGAGTCGCTATCGAACTTTCTTTATTGTAATAACGAGTGTATAAGGACGGGCGATCCCGATTGAGGGTGTATTCGTTATTTTAAATAAAGTAAATCGTTTAATCAAAATACGGCTCGTAAAGTAGATTCATAATTATTTAGCGAGCCGCACATAACCTCCAACAGGTTATGGGCCCAGCACGCTTCCACTGCGCGTGTCCGGGACAGTGAAATAGGAGTGAGTAACATTAGTGAAAGTGGGAGTATCAAGTTTATTCAATTCGAGAAAATCGTAACGAAACAAGTGAAACGTTGAGGAGGAAAGTATCTACGAGAGAAGAAAGGAGGAAAGGTAAAAAGATGGCGGACCAGACAGACGCCGCGACACGTGGTAAGTAAACGAAAGAAATGAAAATGAAAGAAATGAAATTATGAGTGTAATGGAGTGAAAGAATGAATGCGCATCAATACAGTAAGGTTAACCAGAATAAAATAAAACAAAACGACTGAAATAGAACGAGTGTAAAGCATGCTTGACGAAAGAAAACTAATAGGATGAAAGTATACGAGTAAACGAAGTGAAATACATACTTATGTTTATGTAGACGAAATGACGCTACAGATAATACTTAGAACATATGAGGAAATTTTCAAATTCACGGAAATTCATCCGAATGAGCAAGTCACCATACGACAGGACGAGAAATTCTTGTATTTCGAAACAGAAACCGGAATGAAATATATTATAGGTACGTACAAACAAAACAAAATAGGAACGAAGTGAACGATACAAGAATCAAAGGTTCGAAACTATATAGAGCTGTTAAAATCAAAATAATTAAATCCTGGCGATTTGGGTTCATACATGTGGTGTTAATCGCTGTGCGCTCTGATACTACATGCGTGAGGGTAATCGTGGGGGTGATCTTGTGTTCGGACACCAGCACGGTTATTCGTCTCAACTCAGTTAACTTGTGTTCGGTAAATTGAGCGGAGACAGGACCATGCTGAGCACAAAGGGATGACTATAAAATCGTTGAAATAACATATATTATAGGCAAAGCTTCATTAAGCAACGAGGAGAAAAGGGTAATCGCGGAAACAATAATGATAGCGGAAAGTCAGGGAAAAGCTCTGACAATGCCAGCATGGACAAAAGAAGACACCCAGGTATCGGAGACAGGGAACGTGACTCAAGGACTGCATGATGTGATACCAGGCCTGGTTGAGGACAACGAAACGAGTGATAAACAGAACGAGAGGAACGAACAGGACGAGAAGAAAGAAGGTAGTAAGGAGAGAAAACGATCCGACGAAGAGAACGAGAGCGCAAAAGAGACACACAAGACCCCACCGGCCATTAAAAAGGTTGAAAGAATTTATTTCAATCCAGACTGGCTAGAGGGATCACAGCTCAGTTCCCAGACAACACAAAAGGTCTTCGATAGTCTTGAAAAGGACGAAAATAACGCAATGAAATCCATAAAAACCCTTGATAAAACCCCGGAACTTAAGGAATCTGTGATCAGCGAACTGAAACGAGAGATAAAGAAGGTAAATGAGACACAGGAAAGGATGGTGAATATTTTGGACAAACTAAGTTCTAATACGGAGGTACAAGCGCGCAATCAACAGCAGCTTGCCATATTCATGGAAAAACTTATAACGAGAAATGGGCAAAACGGTGAGACACGGGAAAATAAAAACGAACAAACAAATGGAGATACAAACAAAGAGAATAAAAGGAACGAATCAGAAGTACCTGGGCGAGACAATGCAAACGACAAAGATGACAGTAACAACCGACGTGAAGGAATCTTGAACCAGCTTAAAGATACAATTAAACTAGAGTTAATCAGTAAAGATTCGGGTTCAAAACGAAAGTACAAATTAACAAACCAAACAAAATTTGAACATTTCTATGATTACTTCACGTCGGAACTCAGGACTATTGATCTATTATACATTATTGACAAAAACGTACAGACGAACAGAAAACTTGACGATACAACGAGAGAAAAACATGCATTCAAAGTTAGAGATATTTTAATTAACCGTATTGATCTAGACTATTACAGAAAGGTCGATGAATTTCAAGATCCAGTTGCAATGTTAAACAAATTGAAGGAAATAAAAAGAGACGAAATGAATGTAACTACAGTAACAGTAAGAAAACAACTATATGATATGAAATATGTACCAGAAAAGGAAAAAGCAACTGCATTTTGGGATAAATTCGAGGAAGTAGTGAGAACATATGAAAGGCTACCTAATACAGATCCTTTGACAGAGAGTGAAAAAAGAGACGCTTTCTACAATGCTATTATGCTAGCTGTTCCCCAGGTACAATCTGTGGAGTTTATGACGAAAACTCAAACTGGAAAAGGACTAAGCTACAACGACTTAAAGAAATTTATCCTCCAGCATGAAGCTAATAATAAATCAATGACTGATACGACGAGAACGACAGCAATGCACGTACACAAAGGAGAGGCAGCGGAACGCTGCTATGGCTGTGGAGATATTGGTCATATACACCGCGATTGCCCAAATCCAGGAAAATATAAATGCTATGAATGCAACAAAATAACAGAACATAAATCAAACGAATGCCCGCAACGACTGAGCAAATCAGGAGTACAAGCGACTCCTACTAGGCGAAACAAAGGGTATGGTAACGTGAGCTTTACACGAGGAGGTAGGTTCAGAAACGACGAGAGTAGAAGCTTTAAACGAAAGGGGAATTGGGAGAGAAACAGTTTCAATCCGAAACGAACAAAATTCACAGTAAATAGGTCTAATCGAGGCAAATACAACAATCCGAGAGGCAGAACAAAACCACAGTCAAACGACTACGCGAAGGACAAGAGAGACACAAGTGACGGGAGTACACGAGGAGATAAAGGTAAGAACCTTAAATCTATTATAAAATGTAAAAATGCTAGAATGACTTCAGGAAAACAATTAGTAACATATACGAGCGAAACGACAGATAATGACGTGACGAACGGAGACAGGCTACTTGTAAGATTTTTGGCAGACTCTGGAGCAACAGAGCACTTAACGAATTCTAAATTAATTTTTAAAACCTTTGATAACTCAAACAAAAGCATAATTAAATGTGCAAATAAGGATACTGCCGCAGACTTAAAAACGGAGGGAGTGGGAAGTCTAGAAGTTTCTCTTGATAATGATAGAACGATGGAGTTAAATAAAGTTATATGTGCGAAATCATTGGCAGAAAATTTATTATCTCTAAGGAAGTTTGTTGAAATGGGTTTAAGTATTTATCTCGATAACCAAGAAATAAACATATTCGATCCAGTCTCAAATGAATCATTCATCTCAGGAATCTACAGAAAACCTTATTGGATTATAGAGCTAGAAGTAAATAAAATTAATAAAAATTCACAACAAATTAAAGAAAATGACAGTACAATAGATAAAACGACAGTTGCCTATTTAACGACAGACGAAAATAGTGATCAACCTAGATACATGACCCGTAGACAGACTTCGTTATTAAAACAACAAGAAAATGGAAAGGAAATACAAGGTTTAACAGACACGAACAATGACGCGAGGAAGGAGAATTTAATAAAGGAAAATCAAGACGAAAAGTTATGTGAGCCGGAACCTAAAACCGGTAGTCTCACTCCTTTAGAGTTACCCAATACCGTAAAATTAACGAACCTGCAAAACTGCAATTTCGACACAACTATTAGAGATAGAAAATTACACGACGTGGATGAACTGCCTAGTATTAAAATATCGGAAGACGAAGTGCCATTTAACGACAAGTATAAAAGATTTGCCGAAAATAATAATGCATTACTATGGCATGTAAGGATGGGCCATGCGTCGGTTGCATATTTAAAATCATTGCAACAGAAATTTCCAGAAAACAAAAAGCTACAAAGCGCTATATTCGACGATTCGATTTTGGACTGTGAAGTGTGCATGATTTCTAAATTCAATAAATTACCTTTTAATCGGACGAGACAACGAGCTACAGCGCCACTTCAAATAATACACTCGGACACAATGGGACCAATAAGCCCAGCAACACACCCAAAAGGTTACAGGTACATATCAGTATTTATCGACGACGTGTCACGACTGGCAATGGCATACCCAATGACGGCAAAGAGTGAAACAGGACGATGTCTTGAAGCGTTTGTGAGGAGTGCCAGGAACATCCTAGGTTATGATGCTAAAGTATGTTACCTCAGATCGGACCAGGGTACCGAATACACTGGTGGATATACAATGGAAGTCTTGGAAAAATTAGGAGCACAACAACAACTAGCCAGCCCAGATACACCACAACATAACGGCGTGTCAGAGAGGTTCAATCTAAGCATCCAAAGGAAAGTACGAGCATACATGTACGACAGCAAGCTTCCGGAAAACATGTGGGACGTGGCCCTGGGTGCAGCAGTTTATGCCTACAATCGAACCCCACATAAATCTAATGCACTACAAATGCCATTAAAATTGTTTGCTCCAAACTATCCTGTCAATATCGAACAAATAAGACGATTTGGTTGCCTTGCTTACGTTAAAGTACACAGAAGAACTGGCCCGAAGTTCAGATACGAGGCACGACGAGCAGTACTAGTGGGCTATACTCCCACAGGGTACATTTTACTCAAACCTGAAGAGGGAAAATTTTACGAGAGTCGAAATGTACGATTTAACGAGAAGTTGGTTTATGGAGACAAATATCAGAAGGACAGTATCAAAGACTGGATAAACATGTTTGACGAAGTGGATAAGGACAAATGGTTTTTAGAACTTAATCTGGATAAAGATAAGGAAATCGAAGAAAGTTCAAAGACGGAGGGAGAGATCAAAGGAAAGAGAGAAAATCCAAGGAAACGAGAGAAACGAGACGATGAGGCGACCAATAAAGAAGCAACAACTAGTACTACGGATGTTAAAACAAGAGAAGCAAATGAGAAAAGGAGAAAACTGGGAGAGGACACCTGCGATAAGAACATCGAATTAAAAGACGAGTCCTTACTTGCTCTACTAGCAAAAATAAACGATGACCCGGCTTCATACGAAGAGGCGATACAATCGAAGGAAAAGGATAAATGGCAACGAGCGGTAGAGGACGAATTAATTTCGATGAAGAAAAACGAAGTGTGGAAACTAGTGAATAGACCTAAAGCAACGAAAGAACGACAGACACCAAATATAATAGACTCTAGGTGGGTATTAAAGAAGAAAATGGAACAAGATGGTTCCATAAGACATCGGGCACGACTAGTTATCAGGGGGTTTAAAGACAGGAATAATTACGATTTGACAGAAACCTACGCCCCGGTATCACGCCTGGCTCTAGTACGATCAGTAATATCCATTGTAAATAAGTATGATCTAGATGTTTGTCAGCTGGACGTGAAGACAGCATTTTTGAATGGCACGATTGACGATGAGATTTTCATGGAAATACCAGATGGATGTGACTACCCAGAGGAAATAAGGAAAACCAAAGTTTGCAAATTACAGAAGGCTTTATATGGTCTACGAATAAGTCCAAAACGATGGAATGAGAGATTCAAAGAAGCGGCTCTGAGAGCAGGCTTGACTTCATTTGATTCCGAGCCATGTATCTTCATCTGGAGACGAGGAAAGAAATTCCTAATTTTATTGCTGTATGTGGATGATATGCTTCTGGCAAGTAATGATGTGGAAAGGATGAACAATGTTAAAATGAGTCTACAACTGGAATTTGAAATGACAGATCTAGGAGAGCCAAAAGCGTTTCTAGGAATAACTATTAAACGAAACAGAGAAACGAAAACGATAATCTTGAGTCAAGAAATTTATCTGGACAAAATCTTGAAACGATTTGGGTTAGAAGAAGTATATCCACAACGTACTCCGATGATAACAAATCAAGTGACAAACAGAGAAAGAAAACTACGAGAGGAATCTAACGATGAGAACACGCTAAGCATGACTGTAACAGGTTTAAATATACCATACCGAGAAGCAATAGGTAGTCTTTTGTACCTGGCAAATGCCACCCGACCAGACATTGCATATTCGGTCAATGTGTTAAGCAGACACCAAATAAATCCCACAGAAAACGAATGGAAGATGGCAAAACGAGTGTTTCGATATCTGAAAGGAACCAAACAACTAGGACTGACTTTTAGAGGCGAACGACATGATCTGCAAGCATATTCTGATGCAAGTTTTGCAGATTGCAAAGGGTCACTTACGACGAGTGGATACGTAATACGACTATTTGGCGATCCAGTAGCTTGGAAAGCACATAAACAATCCTATATAGCTCTATCGACGTGTCAAGCAGAGTACGTCGCCATGAGTGAAGCGTGCCAAGAGATGATAGCTTTGGACAACTCACTGAGAATCATGATGAATTCTTCGTTCAGTCCTATGACTCTATGGTGCGACAATAAGGCTGCTGAAGCCAGTGCTAAAACGAGTGGTGGAAACAAATTAAAACATATGACAGAAGTACGAGAGCATTATGTAAAAGAGTGTGTTACACGAAATCTGATTAAGATTCACTGGATCCCATCTAAAGAACAAATCGCAGATATCTTGACAAAGCCTCTATCATTCAGTATTCACGAGCGACTGACAAAATTAATTTTCAACGAGCGAAATTAAATGACAGAATGGAACCTATGACAGAGTGATGATTGAGCAAAGAAAGGACGAAGTGTGTATAATCAAATTTAAATTTGTTACAGCTAAATAAACTTGAGCGTAAGCAACCATGTCGTGCGGGAGGGAGTGTTGGACTGCAGCGCCCTCTATGGTTGCGTCTCCGCGCCAGACCAAGGCTAGTCGGGCGTTTCGCTGAAGCCCGCTCTTCTTCGCTTGACCGTTGAAACGAAAGCACGTGCACGAGTCGCTATCGAACTTTCTTTATTGTAATAACGAGTGTATAAGGACGGGCGATCCCGATTGAGGGTGTATTCGTTATTTTAAATAAAGTAAATCGTTTAATCAAAATACGGCTCGTAAAGTAGATTCATAATTATTTAGCGAGCCGCACATAACCTCCAACAAGTTAAAATCTGCTGTGTGGAGAATATGCTATATGAAGTATTATGAACATAGGTCATTATAATTCGGTCCCGCGCCTTTCCTGGAATATGATTACCGGACGACCCCCCAGAAGGTAATTAGGATTATCATTTAGGATTACTTTTGAAGGAATGTTACATGAATCAAAGAGAGAGTTATTCCTAGTTAAAAACTGCCAAGCGCAGCATATAGCAGGTTCTTCACATAGCAGGTTTTAACTTGACAACGTCGATATATTACATGACTACATTTATATGCGCTAGAGTCATTAAAACATGGTCTGAGCAACGTTAATTTATCATTAAACCTTGATTTTTAACAGTAAAACAGATTTTTTTTAATTTTCCATATTTCCCCCTCCATATCTCCTGAAGTATTGATCCTAGCGAAAAAGTGTGTAAGACCTTTTTTGTAGAGAATTTTATATAGATTAATTTATTATTTAACTTTTTTTCGCTAGAGGTAGTAGTTTTCGAGTTATTAACGAAAAACTGAAAAAGGGGACCTTTAGAGACCCCCCCCCCCCCTCCCTTAGCACAACTCCCACCCATCAGTACTTTTAGTATATTGTTACTGACACCTTCCCCTACAACTATGCCAAAATTCGCTTTTACATGAATTTTTTCCGCTATTTGGCCCTTTTTGGTCTTCGTTGCCTGTACTAAATCAGGATCAAGTATTCCGTTGTCCGTAAACCCACCACAACGTAATACTTGATCCTGATTGTTCTATTCGCTAAGATGCGTGCACGCAGATACGAGCGAGTTCGAGAAAGGGGCCCCTGTACTGTTAGGTAACGGGACCTTCCCCTCCTTTTTCGACCTCACCTCAACTCACTTTCTGTAAAATTCAACGCGGCCAACAAGCACGTTATTTTCCGAAGGTTTTTTGCTGTGCATGTTTTGCTGTGCAAAAATGTCTTTAAAAAAAGAAAAAAAAACAGTGTTTTGTGCATTAGGTCAACGACGCAAGTGTGTTAGATTTCTCTCACGAGATAATCAGCCTGACGCTGAAGTTGTGTTGGAAGAGTTTAAGAAATTATGTGCTCGCGTTCCAGCATTGTTTAATGATAGCAAACACAGACATTATCATTCAAAAAAAACATCAAGCATCGGACATGTGGTATGATGCGGATGACAGCATAATTGATGACCATAGTGAATTGAATATTGTGCTGGTGCAGTCTCCAATGCAAATGATATTGCCAACAACTAACCTAAAAGACAGCACAGGTGGGAAGGTTATTTACACAGAACCCCCCTCCAGTTGACAAGGTGGATGAACTTTTTGAGACTAAAGAAACTGCGATAGTCATCTCGAACGAGTTGAAAAATACGGTAAATAAATTTTTATTTCATGTTGGAATAAATTTTGTTTTCTCAATCACCAATAAAGTGAAAACAATATAATTCTGGATTTTCCATTTAAATAACTAAAAATACCTTTCCCTTAGAGATATACATTCATCACATTAGTTCAATATTTTTATTAGTATTAGTGAAATTTTTTGACGCGATGTGTTTATTTCAGAGTGTTTCGATTTGTGAGAGCTGGATTCATTGTGGATTTGAATACATTTCCAACGAATTTCTTTAATATCGAACTTTATAATAATACTCTGATGAGTAAAATTATTACATTCGATGTTTATTGACTCGCCTGTAATATATTCATATTGACTATGAATAATTTCGCGCTCACATATATGTTTGAAAATTATACATTTGTGTATAATTATTGCAAGACGTTTTTAGTCTTATATTCCAATACATCTAACCGTCTTAGTATAAGACGTTTGAAGTGTCTTATTGTAAGACACTTAACGTATTAAGACGGTATTAAACGTCTTAAAAGTGACCTCAATTTTTAAGACATGTAGGTGTCTTAAAATAAGACGGTTGAGTTAGTAGTGTACTGGGCCACGAGCCCATTCATAACACAGGTTTACAAAAAAAAAAGTCCGGACTGTTTTACCGGACCATGGTATTCCGAGGTATTTTTGCGTCCTGAATCCGATCCCGAGGTCATCTGAGCCCCATCACGTCAGAAAAACGAGATTTCGAAATAAATAAATAAGGAAATGGGACTGCCCTGAGCAGCACCCAGAGCATGACTCCAAGGTTCTAAGGCCATTAGGGTCAGTGCTGGGTCCACTGTCACAGTGAACGGATCGCCGGAATTGGATGCCTTGACAGGGAGATCGTAATCCGCGAGATACAACGATCATGGCAACATTTTATCCACTGGGGTGGTTCTGTGATAGTCCCGGTCGAGATTTAGGACTCCATTCCAATGTTTGGAAGGTATTCAAGACCTAAACAGCTACCCTCCAACTCAACAGGTCGTTTGAGAAATTGTCCCGGATCCAGTTCCAAAAAATGGTCATTTTAACCTCTAAATGACCTTGAAATCTCATTTTTCTGACGTGATGGGGCTCAGATGACCTCGGGATCGGATTTAGGACGCAAAAATACCTCGGAATACCATGGTCCGGTCAAATAGTCCGGACTTTTTTTTTGTAAACCTGTGTAATATGCGTTGCCACACATAAAGAGACGCTAGTCAAAGGAGGCACATTATTTGAATAATAAGTGAAAAATAATCAAAATAATCGACTAATTCTTATGGTCATAAATTTTATAATTCACAAAGAGAATTTTCAATTATAAATCATAGTTTTTTGATGACTTTTTTTACGGACACTCAACGATCACTTTGGAGAGTGACCATACTACTTTAAGAGACTAAAAACTACTCGCTGCAGCTACTCGTTCTCGCGCCGTCGTCTGTCGTATTCTCGCCCCCGGCGTTGCCACCTCGGCTTCACGGATGCCACGCTCCGCGTTGGACTTCCCTGCCTTCTCGTCCTCCTCCGTCCCAGTCCCCTACGTAAGCCAAAGCCGATCCAATGGCCTCGATGGCTGCCTTCTCTGAAGAAGGGGCTTCCTTGCTGCTCCTTCGAGTTACGGCATCTGACAAAAAACATTACAAAATGATGTATTGCAATCATTACTTTGAAAGGTTTTTACTTCGTAAATATATTTCAGAAACAATAATTTACATGAAAAAATATTAATCACTCTCACCTTGGAGCCTGAACTCTTTAAAGTAGTATAGTCATGAATCGATTTCCAAGATTTAAATATGAAATAATTATGTATGCAAGCTAATATCAATAGAAACCTCCTGGTGCAATTTGGGGTAGATTGACCGTTTAGTATGTCTGATAAAAATTAATTACCGAGTAGAAAATAACCCAGAGTCTTATGGGCAAGACACATTTCTCTTTGGGTTTGTATGTAAAATCCAAGATTAAAATATAAAAAATATACCAAAAAACGGGGGAAAAAGAAACAAAAATTTACACCCATTGATGAAAATTATTGACCGTTTGATACTTTAGTTATAACTAATTTCTGCTTCTCGGTGTTCGGAAATAGCGCGTCGAGTAGATGCGGCAACGTCGTGTCAGTGGAGAGGGTTCACAAGCGTGCACTTCAGATCTTGTTTTCCCCACGATATACTCAAACATTTGAGTGTGCCGTGGTTTTCTCTACTGGGCCACGAGCCCATTGATAATATGCGTTGCCACACATAAAAAGACGCTAGTCAAAGGAGGCACATTATTTGAATAATAAGTGAAAAATAATTAAAATAATCGACTAATTCTTATGGTCATAAATTTTATAATTCACAAAGAGAATTTTCAATTATAAATCATAGTTTTTTGATGACTTTTTTTACGAACACTCAACGATCACTTTGGAGAGTGACCATACTACTTTAAGGAGAAACTTGCTAGACGCTCTGCGGACGTTCGTGAATTTAACAGCCAGATCTTTTGTTAAATATTTCTTCATGGTGTTCACCACGCTTTTGGAAATATTTTCTTCTAAATCCATGAGCGAGTTGAGAGAAGAAATCTGCAAGTAAAGTTAAAATTTGTAATATATGGACGTGCGTCACTTTAAATGGATGAACATTTTCATCCTTCAACATTCTCCCAACCGTGGACTTGCTGATTCTAACCTCTGCTGCCACAGCTCGAATACTCGTTTGAGGGTTATTCCTTATTCTTTCTAGCACAGCATCGATATTTTGCTGCACCTGTATTCTTCTGGGACTTCCTAAAATAACTATAAAAACCCTATATAATTCAGTCCTGACAAATACAATCTTATCGCGCTATATCTTATCAATTAGATCTTTTGACGTGATGATTCCGAAACGTTTTTATCGAGAAATATTTATATATTTCTAACATACGGTACCCGTGCACCTCACTTACAAAGCCCAATTGACGGGTGTGAGGGGGGGTTGAGCTTCCCCTGCCGGGCGCGTCCCTAGGTGGCGGATAAGGGGAATGGCCGATCTGATCAACGCCCCAGTGGCGCGAAAGGATCGGTTAACGGGAGACATAAGCACTTCCAATGGTGCATAAACCCACCAACGGGAGAGTGAAGGCTCTCGTCGTGGACCAAAAGCTCCCCCCAAACATAAGGTGTGAGCTACCGTGCTGAGATGTTGTATGGCGCAGGGGGTAAGATGCGTTCCCAAACGGTGCCTCCCAGATACCGGGCGCCCTCTGGGAGTAAATAGCCAAGCCCTGGGTGAACGGACCTCTCCCCAGGTGATACCGCTTATGTCTGACACTCGTGGGACAAAAATGGACCTGAATAAAAAAAGAAACGAAACTACGGAACAACCATCTGGGGCGGAAACGAACCAGATGGGGGACGGAGAAACGGACGGACACAGGGTCGTCAAGCAGAGGTTGAGTGGAGCTGCGAGGCGACGACTGAATAAACAGACGCAAGGGGGGGTAAGGACTGAACAAGTCCGCACAACCCCTGGGACGGCGACAGATGGGGCTAGAGACGGAAGTGGGAGGGGGACTAAGAGATTTAATCCCGAACACCATACGCCTAGCCCCAGCACGACACAAACTCAGAAAAAGACTCGGACTGAAACATACGTACAAAAGGCGACAAGAATGTTCAGGTGGGCCCTTGTACCAGAAGGGTACCCTGATAGACGACTGACGACGGACGAACTGACAGCGATCAAGAGGCTGCTTAAAGCCCAGATCCTGTCAATACCCGACGGCACAAAGATACCCATCTTCGAGGGGATGTGGGAAAGAGACGGTGCGGCCGTAATAGGGTGCACCGACGAAAAGACTGGGATGTGGCTGAAAAGCCTATTCCCAGAGAACAAGATAGAAAACCTCATCCTCAACGTGGTATCGACCGAGGAGCTCCCGAAGCGACACAGGGTAGTAGTCCACGTTGAGGATGAGGAAATGACAGCCTCGGAGGCAGTACAGTTTCTGGCAAAACAGAATACGGGACTGGTCAAAGAGGACTGGACGATTGTCAAGGGCAGTGAAAGCAAGGGAGCTACTAGCGCCCACTTCGCTACACTCGTCAATGATAAGGCGTTACGGGTCTTAGAAGCCTGTAACTTCAAACCTCACTGCGGGACTCAGAGAGCAACTGTGAAGTTGCTTGAGAAGAACAGCGGTGGGGATTAGGTCAAAATTGAGAAAGACGGGTGAACCCAGATATGGCTCACTCGACACTCAATGTTGTACAAATTAACTTGCATCATAGCAAAAGCGCCTCGGCCATATTGGTCAAGGAGCTAGCGAAGATGCACACAGGCATAGCACTAATACAAGAACCGTGGGTGGTAAATGGTGTTATAAGAGGACTTGGAGGAAGCGGGAGCTTACACTTCACGAACTCTGAGGATAAGATTAGAGCCTGTGCATTCTTGTAAAGGGAGTGCAGGCGGTTTTCATTCCACAACTGAGCTGCGGAGACCTGGCGGTAGTTAGGGTAAACCTGGCAGACAGGAGTGGAAGCAAACTAGAGTTTATCATAGGGTCAGCGTACTTGCCCTATGACTCAGCAGAACCTCCACCTACAAGGGAACTCAAAAACCTAGTAAAAGAGGTGAGGAAAAGGAAGGGTGAACTCCTGGTGGGGTGCGACGCGAACTCCCATCATGTAGGATGGGGGAGCACTAACACCAATGCTAGGGAAGAATCCCTTCACGAATACATCCTGGCATCAGATCTGTCTATACTGAACAGGGGAAATGAACCTACCTTCATTTACCGAAGGAGACATGCAGTGCTGGATATTACCCTATGTTCTGCGGGAGTACTGGATTGGGTGGGGGGACTGGAGGGTTTCCAAAGAACCTTCAGGATCAGACCACAGCCAGGTGCTCCTTACGATAAAAGGGCATCGGGAGGGGGCCTCTAAAAGGAACCCTAAAAAGACAGACTGGGATATGTACGTGATGGAACTAAAACAGAGGATCCAGGACGTACCTACCCGGTTCTGCAATAAGAATCAGCTCGAGATGACGGCCGGACGTTTCGCAGAGGCGCTGAGACTGTCATACGAGGCTTGCAGTGTAGAAAATATCCCCAAGGGAACCAAAAAGGTCAACTGGTGGAATAACAAGCTGGCCTCAACTAGAGGCCTGTTAAGGAAAGCTTGGAATAAGGTCAAGAACGCTAAAGACCTAACCAAGAAAGAAAAAGCACTGGAGGAGAGAAGATCCCTTCAGAGAAAATATAATAAAGAACTGGCACATGCTAGGAAAACAGGCTGGAGGAAATTCAGCAGCAGCATTGAGGAGTATGCTGAGGCCTCCAGACTAGTTAAAGTACTGGGGGGAAAGAACAACGCAAATGTGGGTTGTTTAATCAAACCAGACGGACAATATACTTGGAGCACGGAGGAAACTCTGGAGCTCCTGCTTGAGGAGCACTTTCCGGGCTTTGAAAGAACGAGAGAATGGAGGCAAGAGAGCAGGTATGGGCAAAAAGCACCAAACTGGGCTCTTGCTGCTAAAATTGTATACCCTCAGGCGGTTGAATGGGCTGTTAGTACATTCAAACCACTGAAGTCACCAAGTCCAGATGGCATCTACCCCCTAATGCTTCAAAGGGGTCTAGAAATCATAATTGGACTATTAACTAAACTGCTTAGAGCTAGTGTTGCTCTTGGTACAGTTCCAAGGGTCTGGGGAGAGGCAAGGATTGCCTTCATACCCAAACCCGGAAAAAACGGCTATATTAAGCCAAGAGACTTCAGACCCATAAGCCTAACTTCCTTTGTGTTGAAAACCTTGGAAAGGCTTATGGATAGACACATTAAGAGTTCATACATAGCCGAACGACCTCTATCCCCTGCACAATATGCCTACAGGGAGGGCAGATCCACAGAGACTGCCCTACACCACCTTGTGGCAAGGGTGGGGGAACAGATAGAGGAAGGGGGCTATGCTATGGCACTCTTCATAGACATTGAAGGAGCGTTTGATCGCACCGGATACAATGTAATAACCGAGGCCATGTCTAGTAGAGGGATACCAGAAACACTAATAGACTGGACTCGGAGCATGTTGGCGAACAGATTGGTAATCGCCAAGAAAGATGATATAGAGGTAAGGGGGCGACCATCGGGAGGATGTCCGCAGGGAGGGGTTTTGTCACCTCTACTGTGGTGCCTCGTAGTGGACGAACTCTTAGAACTACTGAGGAGGGAAGGATTCCTGGTCCATGGCTATGCAGATGATGCTGCGGTTGTGGTCAGGGGCAGCTTCCTTAGTGTACTAAGGGACAGAATGAACTGTGCCGTACGAACAGTGGATGAATGGTGTAAAAAGACCAATCTCTCGGTGAACCCGGAGAAAGTGTCTGCCATGATATTCACTAGAAAATACAAGGTGGAGTACCCGGAACCATTAAGGTTCAGGGGGACAAACATCGAGTATGTCAGAACACAAAAATACTTGGGTGTCGTCTTAGACACCAAGTTGCATTGGAAAGAACATATCACATGCCAGATCGCGAAGGTATATGCCTCGCTATGGGCATGCAGAAGAGCAATGGGCAGAAACTGGGGCTTTAGTCCCAGGGTCTGTCTGTGGCTGTACAAAATGGTGTTATTGCCAAGATTACTGTATGCAGCAGTGATTTGGTGGCCAAGAGTAGGGAGGATCGAATCAAGAAACCGGTTGAAAGCCCTTCAGGGCGTGTTCCTGAGGGCTGCAACAGGGGCGATGAGATCCACACCAACTGAGGCCCTAGAGGTGGCACTTGATGTGCTGCCTCTTGACCTTTTGATAAGAGGAAGAGCGGAACTCTCTGCATACAGGATGAACTGCCTTGGGGAGAGGACCAGGGCAAGGACAGCACACACCAGACTAGGCGTGCTTGATCAAGGATCTATGTCCTTGAGACAGGATAAGATAGCCAGGAAATACCAGATCAGGAAGGCCTTTGTGGTCTACCTACCTGAGAGGAATCACTGGGAAATTAGTAAGAGGACTCCAGGTCCCACAGTCAGGCACTGGTACACCGATGGGTCGGGGTACGGGGGTCGCTTTGGGGCGGGAGTCTTTGGACCTCAAGAAGACCTCAGGGTAAGTATCGCCCTGGGAGACAAAGCCACAGTGTTCCAGGCGGAAGTCTTGGCAATAAAACACTGCCTGGAACTACTTATAGAGCAGCGCACTGCGAACAAGTATATTTATATTTGGTCTGACAGTCAAGCTGCTATAAAAGCACTCCACAGGACAAGCACAAATTCACAGATTGTATGGGAGACTATGGAAGTGCTAGAGATTCTAGGGAAAACCAACAAGATTACTCTTGCTTGGGTCCCCGGACACACAGGAGTCCATGGTAACGAGATAGCGGACGTACTAGCGAAAGAGGGCACCAGAAAGGAGAACTTCATGCCAGTGGGAGTCCCCTTTGCCATGGGCAGGTTAGAAATTAAGAGGAAATTCCACAGGGAGCATTTTCACCGGTGAACTAATCTAGGAACGGGCAGACAGGCGAGGACTCTAATGCCTCGCCTAGCACAAAAGAGAGCCAGGTTACTAGTGAACATGAACAGGATAAGCCTGAGCATTACAATCAGACTATTAACTGGTCACGGAAAATTCAACTCACACTGCAGGAGACTAGGTCTATCGGAAACGGATAGATGTCGATACTGCAAAGTGGAGAGGGAAGATGCCCAGCACCTGCTGCTGGAATGTCCAGCACTAGGGGCTTATAGACACCGTCTGATAGGCGAGGCTTTTCCTAGCCTGGAAAGGGCTAGAGAGCTAGGGGTGGAATGGATATGTGGACTGGCCAAAAAGGCCAAGATGCAAATCTAAGGTACACCCCTAATCACAGCGGGGCTACAATAAAACTATTAAGTTTTCGGTGGCGTTCAGGGATGATTAGCGTCCTAACCGCTTTTATTATTATTATTATTATTATTATTAACATACGGTAGTGTTCACGAATATTGTAAAATATCGCAGGAATGTTACAGAAAAGTTACTTGCAAAAACGTGCTTTGTGGGGTGTAAATGATGATATTTTGTAATTTCTATCGTTATACCAGAGGCGAAGAAGATATAATAGAAGTGAGGTACATGTACACTTTACGTTTGACAAGTCGGTATATAAATTGGAACTTTGTGATAGTATAATACAAAAGAGGAAATACATCGATAAAGAAAAAATAATAATAAAGTAGTTACTCCATTATTGTAATCCAATTCCATTGTGTATCCCTTATTTTTCTGCCACGACTTTGATTGTTGATAGTGAAGAAAAATCAAATTTATTGGTTGATCCATCCACTATCAACAATCAAAGTCGTGGCAGAAAAATAAGGGATACAATGGAATTAGATTACAATAATGGATTAACTATTTTATTATTATTTTTTCTTTATCGATATATTTCCTCTTTCATATTATACTATCACAAGTTCCAATTTATATACCGACCTGTCAAACGTGAAGTGTACATGTACCTCACTTCTATTTCATCTCTTCTTGGCCTCTAGTGTAACGATGGAAATTACAATATATCATCATTTACACCCCACAAAGCACGTTTGCAAGTAACTTTTCTGTAACATTCCTGCGATATTTTACAATATTCGCGTGAACACTACCGTATATGTTAGAAATAAATATTTCTCGATAAAAACGTTTCGGAGTCATTATGTCGAAAGATCGCCTCGATAAGGTACAGCTCGATAAGATTGTATTTGTTCGGGCTGAATTATATAGGGTTTTTGTAATTATTTTAGGAAGTCCCAGAAGAAGACAGATGCAGCAAAATATCGATGCTCTCTCTATGCTAGAAAGAATAAGGAATAACCCTCGAACGAATATTCGGGCTATGGCAACAGAGGTTAGAATCAGCAAGTCTACGGTTGGGAGGATATTGAAGGATGAAAATTTTCATCCATTCAAAGTGACGCACGTCTATGCACTCGAGGCAGCAGATCCAGCTCGCCGAATGAATTAATCCAACTGGTTCTTGGAACAACAAGTGGATGATCCCTCGTTCGAAAGAAACCCCCTCGGGTTCGCATTCGATTTGGAGTCCTGGATAGAATTGAGCAGCATTATTTCTGTAGCAAATTATAAATAACACAATTATATCCAGCATTTCACTATTTAAAATATACCGAACTTACTCTACATAGAAATTAAGAAACTATATTAATCTGAGTTAACCTTTCTATAGATAATAACGACAGAATTATTAAAAATGATATATTTAATCTTTCGTATATACTATCACAAGTTTCAATTTATATACCGACCTGTCAAACGTGAAGTATACATGTACCTCACTTCTATTTCATCTCTTCTTCGCCTCGGATGTAAAGATGGAAATTATAAAATATTATCATTTACACCTCACAAAGCACGTTTTTGCAAGTAACTTTTCTGTAACATTCCTGCAATATTTTACAAAATTCGTGAACACTACCGTATATTAGAAATATATATTTCTCGATAAAAACTTTCGGAATCATTATGTCGAAAGATCTCCACGATAAGGTACAGTTCGATAAGATTGTACTTGCTCGGGCTGAATTATATGGGGTTTTTATAATTATTTTAGGAAGTCCCAGAAGAATACAGGTGCAGCAAAATATCGATGCTGTGATAGAAAGAATAAGGAATAACCCTCGAACCCTAATCGGTATCAGTGATTCCTCATTGACCGTCGTTACAACAGAGAGGAAGAAGAGATGAAATAGAAGTGAGGTACATGTACACTTCAGGTTTGACAGCTCGTGTATAAATTGGAACTTGTGATTGTACGAAAGAAGAAATATATCGATAGAGAAAAAATAATGATAAAGTAATTACTTGATTATTGTGATCCAATTCCATTGCATCTCCTATTTTTCTGCCACGGCTTGTTGATGGAGAAGAAAAACCATTGATTCGTCCCGTGCTCGCATGACGCTGAAAACAAAAAATAGAATATCCACAAAGATATATGTCCTTCATAGGCAATCAAAGTGAGGTTAGAATGGTCAGATTGTAACTTATCTGATGGCAATTCTTCTGAGATGCTGCCGTCTCCTTTCCTGCTCTTTATGTACAGGCATCCAGAGAAAAGTAGCATTGCATCCTTTCACTATCACGATTCACGATTATTAAAAAAAAATACAAACGATTAGCAAACTATACGGAGCGTCTGTTACATTCACCACTATTCGCCAGGGACGTTTTCAGCCTCTCTCCAGGGCCGTACTCTTTTCCCGGGACGGCCCTTGCGAATTTCTAAACACAAAAATAGCCGTAGCGCCTAAACTAAAATAGCTAGAAAAAAAAGTCATAAAGCAAAGATTAGAATGTTATTATCTACAACTTTTATTAAGGTCATTTTGTCGAAAAAATAATAATAATAAAATAATAAAAAAGCCTTTTGATTCGGTACTTTGGAGACTACCCTTAAACAGTCCTGAAAAAATCACACTACCCTCGTCGATTTGTTTGCGGCATAGGTAAAAATGGATAAGTGCCTTGGACTAAGTGATTAGGTACCTCAGTTGGGGCCAGATTGGGGTACCCAATATAGCCCCAACTAAACGCTAATACTATATCGTATCACCTGACCCAAATTTCAGTCACTAAAAGTTCGGAATAGATTTCAATTTTATTTATTCTGTAATAGAAATGGCCAATTTATCGTTATCTGTATCTTACTCCACTCAATTTGAAAAATGCTATAAAGATTATTAAAAACGCAATTATCAAATAATGAAATATATTATATATATATTACCAATGTCATCATAATAAAGTTAGTAAAGTTTTTGGGGCGATGCTATCAACATTAAAACATAAAAATTATACAATATTTCTTGCTAGGGTAGTGATTAGGTACCTTAGTTGGGGCCAGATTGGGGTGCCCAACGTAGCCCCAACTAGTACCTTAGTTGGGGCCTGATTGGGCTGCCCAACGTAGCCCCAACTAAACGCTAATACTACATCGTATCACCTGACCCAAATTCCAGTCACTAAAAGTTCGGAATGAGTTCTAAATGTCCAGATTTATTTTTACTTCAGGTACATAAATAAAACAAACAATTGTATCTATTCGATTTATTACGTTTTATTCAAATTGGGCCGCCCAATTGGGGCCTAATTGGCGCCCAATTACTGATTGGGCCAACTTGGGCAGATTTCCACACGGGATAGGTACTAATATTTGTGTTTTTATTTAAACTATCCGCCTTTGTAGCTTGTCATTCCATTTCTACGTCGGATACGGTCATTTTATACTAATTTTCATTGGCTGATGTTGCTCAGACTTTGTGCAAAATTAAATGTTATTTAAAGTGATATTCAAAGTAAGTATTATCTGTAAAAAAAGGCGGCATGTTCATTCAGTGCCAACAAAAATTGATACGTAAAATACTCTCCAAAAAAGATTTGAAATCAATTAAGATCGCCATGTTCAAGATTTATATATAAAAAGTAAAAGGCATCATTTGAAAGGGAAATTATTGTAAATCAGGTTACTAAAAAATTCGACTAAAAAAATTTATAAAAACATTTTAATAAAAAAGAACTTGCCGCGTTTAAATTTTCATATTTTGTTCACTATACCGAATATTGGCAGTGCTTGGACAGTGCTAGAGTGATTCATAAATTGCACTGTCGAAGTCAAATTCAGAGAAATCCAGAAGGCCCCCGCCTGATCGGTTTCCCGTGCGACGTTCGGTATACTGGTGGTATCATATAAGGGTGTATGAATTTATTTAAAATCATAAGTGCATAAACATCGAATATAATTCTCTGTCTGAATTTTTTATTTTGAAGAAAAAAACGCGGCAAGTTCTTTTTTATTAAAATTTTTTTATAAATTTTTTTAGTCGAATTTTTTAGTAACCTGATTTACAATAATTTCCCTTTCAAATGATGCCTTTTACTTTTTATATATAAATCTTGAACATGGCGATCTTAATTGATTTCAAATCTTTTTTGGAGACTATTTTACGTATCAATTTTTGTTGGCACTGAATGAACATGCCGCCTTTTTTTTACAGAGAATCTGTTTTTGTGGGGGGATATCACTACTTTTTGGAATTTATTCATGAGGAAGATACGTACATGTAGAAGAATAGCTTTTTATTACCACAAAATTAAAGTCTCACATTTTATACCGATACGAGCCAATTAATTATAACCACGTTACTTTTGATTTATTCTCGTGATATTTTGAAAGGGACTTATAGACTAGAGAGCCCTTATATTTTTAACTTTGCCTTAGTATTTTGGAGAAATAAAACATATACCGCTTTCGAATTTACAGGCCATCGGATTTTTCTTATATTTTGGTCGTCTACAGAAATCCATGAAGACGTTTTACTTTCAACTCTCTAACAAGAGAGGCTCAGGCTTTCGGGTCACCGATTTGGCCGAATCTTTACTCATTTATAGAGCACCACTAGTATAGTACATCACCACAACCCTAGGGTGCAACACTCAAAAAGAAGAGAAAAAATCACCTCTAAAGTTGAGCTTGTAAGTATTTGTACAAGTTCTCAACAACGAGTTTCCAAGAGGCGGCGTGGCCGAGCGGTTAAAGCGCTAGTCTACTAACTCGGGGATCGCGTGTTCGAGGCTCCTCATGTGCTTCTTTTCTTTTTGCAAATAAAATGTTCATTTAATCATAATTTGATAACAATCAACGTTATTAAATAATATTTTTTTCCAACGTGAATGAAGTATGCTTTCCTTTAAATAAATTGAAGACTCCCTGCGCTTGCAGCAATACCGGTTTTATCTCCTGTAGTCATTGTCAACTTAATTTATGTTTTGAGTGCTTTTATGACAATTATCATCCCACAAATTGTAAGCCTGAGCTCACCGAAAGCGAATAATAACAGCTATTTTTCTACAATTTTAATTTTTTTCAACACAGCTCCCAGAATTAAAATATAATTGAAATTAAGAAAAATATTGATTAGTAACGTTGATTGTTATCAAATTATGATTAAATGAACATTTTTATTTGCAAAAAAAAAGAAGCACATGAGGAGCCTCGAACACGCGATCCCCGAGTTAGTAGACTAGCGCTTTAACCGCTCGGCCACGCCGCCTCTTGGAAACTCGTTGTTGAGAATTTGTACAAATACTTACAAGCTCAACTTTAGAGGTGATTTTTTCTCTTTTTTTAGAGGTATTATTGCAGAACGAGTAGGTTAGAAGATTTTCATGAACTCACGATTTTCTGACATGTCATCTCGTACAGGTGCAACCGAAGAGGATCTAGCTCATGTCTTGTCCGTAAAAAGATGACTCGATGGATCGGAGAATGTTAGGCTTGTCACCGAGCGCCTTTCACCCATAGTACTTTCATTGCAATATGCGATTTTCGTTTCAACTATTCCTGCTCTAAGTAACTTTTACTTCTTTCAAAGCATTTACCTTGTACGAATTGCTGATCGTAGGGGGCAACGATCAATGATTGTGACTAATCGTAGACAAATTATTCCTGCGATGATGTTCCAGTTGCACACCAATTGCCTTTTAGTTTTAATAGACGAACTTGTCTACGACGAGTCTCTATTATCGATCGCTGCCTCCTACCACGAACAGTTCATAAAAGGTTATAGATACTGGAGAGGAAGGCGGAATTCTGCTGATAGAAGAAGAAATTTAAAAAAATTTCTGTTTATTTTTAAAAAAAATACAAACACCCGCGCGCGCACGCACGAACACACACACACACACAAACAAATGTACCAAATAAAGAATTTTATTTTTAAATTGCTTAGATTATTTTTTGAAATACTTATCTCGCGCTGATACTATGGATGTGTCTACCGTGCATTTACCTACCTATATGTGTTGTTAACGATAGAATTAACAACAGGTTTTCTATATTACACGCTATTCTTTAGTTCAGTTCGTATGCTACACGCTATTACTATATTTGTATATTTTATACCGATCACTCGCGAAATGGCAGATCCGAGCCCTCTGGAGATCTTCTAATAGCTGTCCATTCGGGAGATCGAAGCGATTCGTGTAACCTTAAAATATAAAAGTTTTGAATTAGTATTGAATAACTTGTAGAGGTGGTGAAAAATAATGATAAGTAATCTTCCGAATTGACAGCCATCAGGAAATCAGACGACGCTTGTCGCTTTCACGTATATACGTTCTTACGAAAAGTGCGAAACGTCTGATCTTCCGATGGCCATTAATTTGGGAGATCGAAGTCGAAGCTTGAAATTGTGAATCTTTGAATAAATGGTAAGTAATGTTTAGAAGTGAGAGGAAATAATCATTCGGGTTTTTTGATGTCCAACTGAATGACACGCCTTATACCTATTTGTTTCAGAAATTATTTCCGCGCGTGTCTAAGAAGTATTTAAAACTGGACGGGAGCGTCAGTGGTGAACGGGTTCTACAAAGTGGTGTGAGCGATACGTAAGGTACGAGGAACAGGATTGAGAATGAATCGTCGGTTGGTGAGTATCAGTCGACATATCAATTGAGAAAACAGTAATCAACGAACCTTTCTTCTCGCACAGATTTGGTTCACCTTCCTCCATTTTCTGATTACATCGAGCCTCTGTTGGGTTGACGGTCAAAACCAGAGGCGCCGATACAAGGGAAGCGATGCCAGAGTGGTCGGACTTTGCCTCGGCGACCGAAGAGGCAGTTAAAAGCGATTCGTGTAACCATAAAATATAAAAGTTTTGAATTAGTATTGAATAACTTGTAGAGGTGGTGAAAAATAATGATAAGTAATCTTCCGAATTGACAGCCATCAGGAAATCAGACGACGCTTGTCGCTTTCACATATATACGTTCTTACGAAAAGTGCGAAACGTCTGATCTTCCGATGGCCATTAATTTGGGAGATCGAAGTCGAAGCTTGAAATTGTGAATCTTTGAATAAATGGTAAGTAATGTTTAGAAGTGAGAGGAAATAATCATTCGGGTTTTTTGATGTCCAACTGAATGACACGCCTTATACCTATTTGTTTCAGAAATTATTTCCGCGCGTGTCTAAGAAGTATTTAAAACTGGACGGGAGCGTCAGTGGTGAACGAGTTCTACAAAGTGGTGTGAGCGATACGTAAGGTACGAGGAACAGGATTGAGAATGAATCGTCGGTTGGTGAGTATCAGTCGACATATCAATTGAGAAAACAGTAATCAACGAACCTTTCTTCTCGCACAGATTTAGTTCACCTTCCTTCATTTTCTGATTACATCGAGCCTCTGTTGGGTTGACGGTCAAAACCAGAGGCGCCGATACAGCCAGCCAGCGATGCCAGAGTGGTCGGACTTTGCCTCGGCGACCGAAGAGGCAGTTAAAATCGCTTTCCTGGCGACCATGTTGACGATAACCTCTTCCTTCATGGCTGCCAGCGGCACTAGCTTCTCTCTGCAATTAGGTATGAGGTGTGTAATTCGGTTATTAGGCATCGAAAAAATCCGAATGATCATTTCCTCTCACTTCTAAAAATTACTTACCATGGCTGTGGACGCGATGCGTTTTACTTTCAGCGAGCGAAACTCCTCGAAGCTTCTCGCGCGAACGCTGCCGTCAATCATCCGAGATAGGAAGATAATCACCCAGGCGACATAAGGATAGGTTATGGAAGATAACCTCGCAGCGATCGTCGCTCGGACGTCAACGAGGAGCGCGGAGAGACTTCCTCGAGGAATAAATTTCCGTCGGGGAGAGTCCACCATGCGGTCGCGGGTGCACGAGCGAGGGCCGTGGGAGGAAAATCACTAGAAGGCGGGATAAAACCGATTCCTCGAGCAGTCGCTTCCACTTTTCCGCCGTCGCGTCGAGAGCGAAGCGCGAGGAATTGGAGTTGGAAAAATGATAGGGAGGCACTATTCACTCCGATCACTCGCGAAATGTCGGATCCAAGCCCTGGAGACGCTCCTCGGGTGCACTCGCGGTGACACATCGCGCCTATCGATCGCACTTTTGTACACGCACTTTCGATCATCACCGAACACGATCATCACTGAACAGTCGATCGACGATGGAAGCCGAAATATATCCCACACATTTGATGGCGCTTGTATGTGTTTCCGACCATTGCCGAAGATAGCCGAAAAAATTGTGACATTTTGACATATATATATCGCAGCCAGAAAGGAAATCCTCGACTTTTCGGGGCAAGGGGCGTGGCTTCGCGTTGCTAAGGAAAAATCTTTGTTAATATATAACTTACAACATTTATTCTGGTCTCTATCAATAGAGAATAGACGATTTATATGGCGTAACTAAGCATAGTTTTGGTTATAACCGTGTATTTACTGAGAAAATTCGATGTAAAAATTGAGGGGTGAAGGGGGCAGACATCTTTCCTGTAAAGATACACGGGTGCTCGCGGCGAGAGGCGAGAGCGCTCTGGCGTGAATGAACATGCCGCGAGACACTACCGTGTCTCTTGATATTTGACTATTATTAGCATTACGAAAATTTTGTCATAATTTCTAATTTTAGTCTGATAGTTTTGGTTCACAAATTTACTTTTATTTATAACGGAAACCTAAATGTGAGAATCTTACCTTAAAATCTTTTTGAAAGTTTCGAAATATTTAATTAAACTAATTTAGTCCCCACGGGGAGCATTCGGCCAGCAAAAAAGAAGGTTGTGGTAGGTGGAACGAAGAGGAAAGTTCTACAAGATGCAGATTCCTCAGATGAATCCTTTTCTTCGTTGGAGATAATCGGAAATGACGGTTCTTCATTTAATTTACTTGAGTTTGTCCTTGTGAAAGTCCTCAAAACTTCGAAGAAAAAGGAATACTGCTATTATATTGGTAAAATTGTCGGTATAAGAGAAGACTTGACAATATCATTTCTCCGGAGACGAGGAAAAACAAACAATTTTAATTTCTCGATTGTGGAAGAAAAACAAGACGTTCCCAAAGACGATATTGTGGCAAAATTAAGCATCTCTCTCGAATAGAACCGGTACCTACAGCCAGGACTCTTTCATCATATCGTTTTAATTACAAATTTGAACGATGCGATTTGGGATAATCACTTATTCCAATATATTTTGTTCCTGTCAACGATTTACCAAATATATTTATTTTCATTATCACGTGTTTTGTTTCGAGTCGAAACCTCCCCTGGTATTCATTGACTCAAGACGAAACCTCTCCGTGCAAGGGAGGTTTCGGCCAATATACACTACAGTGTTAAAAACATTTTTAGAATATTTCAACGTTGTGCCAAAGCCACCATTCGTTAGAGGCTGAATAGTTACACCCTATAACTAACGAAGCGACACAAAGAAAGTTGATATATTTATCTAGGTATAAGTTATGCAAATTAAAGTAAAAAATAGCCGAATGCTCCACCCTCTCCTCTATACATTTATATGCTGAAGAAGTCCTTCTGAATATACAGCTATTAAGTTTTTCATATTTGGGAACTCAGGCAACCCTCCAGAGTTAATTTCTATTCAGGTACTCATATTTGGGAGCTCATAGAATCCTCCAGAACTAATTTCCATTTAGTTGCTCGCTTTTGGGACTCAAGACAGCCCTCCAGAACGTTTTG
The DNA here is from genome assembly GCA_963678675.1 of Xiphydria camelus. Classification (NCBI taxonomy): domain Eukaryota; kingdom Metazoa; phylum Arthropoda; class Insecta; order Hymenoptera; family Xiphydriidae; genus Xiphydria; species Xiphydria camelus. Next base: position 30,205,224 of record OY783193.1, read on the forward strand.
CTAATTAGTTATTTACATTTTTGGAGGATTCCGCGGTCCTTCAAAATGATAAGAGGCAACCAATTTTTCGCATTTGAGATTCTAGGAAGTCCTCCAGAATTTTTTCGTAATTAGTTGCACCCATTTGGAAACTCGGGGAGTCCTCAGGAAGTTATTCCCATTAAATTCCTGAACATCATTATTCTTCACAAAAATAAGCAAAAGTTGAAGTAAATGTTGCAACGTAGGCGACATAAAAGAGTTAATGTACAGAAGCAAGCGTGTATCGAGACTTACAATGGTACGAGATCGATAAATTCAAGTGGTTCACGGTGTAGGATCTCTTGATGCATACATCGATGTCCACCGCTCCCCTGGGAAATCCACTTCATGATGGGAATCCCATTATTTCCCGAACGATATACCTAAAAGTAGGTAGTCCAGTCGTCCGCCCCGCTATCGGTTGAAGACTATTCCTCTGGCCACCTCGCCGCCCTCGTCCCTTTCTATCTTCATTTCTTTCTCTCTCTTTTACGTCTCTATTTAATTCCCCACTGTCGTTCATTTCCTGTGCTTCGACATCGGTCTGCTCGCCCGCTTGTCCATTTGGAAAAGTCCAACAATTTTCCAGATACGGACATACGACTACGGTATTGACAAATCTTCCTCGCATCGGATTAATACCCCATTACTGAGGCATTTCTTGGCCTCACGTACGAGCCTTTGATCCAAGTTAAAGAAGTTCGCAAGGAACTGTCCGTTTCCTCTGCAATTAATATTTGGAAAATATATTGCGAGCGTGTCAATGTTTTAAGACGATCGTCGGTACGGTTGCATCGCGGACTTGTAGCGAGCGTTACGGAGGAGGAAATAAAAAAGAAATGAAATTTCGGGACAGTGGGACTCGATGTAAAATTACGCTCTAAAGGCTAGAAGCCGTCGTAAAGTTCTGGCGGTATAGAATAAATATGTGTGACACACGGGAAGTGGTGGATAAGAGGAAAAAGGCGCGAGGGGAGTGAAAATGGGACGCTGTTCAAGGATGGCAAGGGACGAGTACGGGAAAAGTAGTAGCTACGTAAATACGAGCTGCAGCAAAGCAGAATGCAAGAACATCAGAACGTGTGTACCATGGGGTAATTGATTTCTTTGGCGCCACATCGCGTACGAGAAGAATCCGCGTATAGAGGTCTGACTCTATACGAGCATATCTCTACTACGAGTAGGTACCTTAATCAACCCTCCGTGGTCACGCGTCTGTATAGTTCCGTGATGGTCACACATGGGTCAAATGGACTTAACCGATTTTTAAATAATAGCCACATGAATAATATTCGTCCAAGACCGACAAATTATGGAATATTCTTCGAACATTGTGGAACATCTAATCACCGTGTCAACAGAAGAAGTGAATGATGACATTAAAAAATGATCGTGAATATGTAAACACGTGTGTAAACACGTGAAAAAGGAGCTGCTTCACTAAAAGTGTCATAGCTTCTTTAATTTTCGAGTTTTTTAATAAAGTCTACGGATGATTTTCAGAAGCTATTGCATTTTGAAGCAAGAAATAGTTCTTTAGTGCACGTTAAAGAAACGATTTTTTCCGAAGTTCGAAGAAGATTCGTAGTACAAGTTTTAAAAAGAAGCTATCTATTCCGAAATTTGATGAGGGTCTAGTTATGACTGTAAATAAAAGAAGTAGATTCAGCTTCAAAATTGAAGCCCGTGTCAAGTGGACCAGCGGTGATCACAGAGGGTTAATTGTATTTTAAGCAAATATAGAAATAACGCTAAGCTTCTTGAAATAATGCTAATTTTCTACATTTTAAGTATCTTTCTGTCTCAAAATGTGTAAAGAACACGACAAATGCCTGTCAAATTTTGTTCAAGGTTCGTGCAATAGGGGCGGTTGAGAATGTAAGACAGTCGAAGCTGCGGAAGGGTATAAAGAGAGAGAAACAGAGAAAGGGAAAGAGAAATGATGTCAGAGGACGGTAAGGATCTATTATTCCTCGGATCAATGATCCTCCTTGTAGTACCCCCCATCCCCCCTGCGTTCACCGACGATGACCAATAACAAATGCCGGCGTTTCCCTCTAATGGAGTTTTTACCGTTAAAAAATTCACTCCCTCTTCTCCTTTTTCTACGCCAGCTCCCCCAAGTACGACTCTTGGCCGGCAAATGCCTCCTCCATACAGACACGAGACCCCCGTGTGTTTTCGGCGACGCCGGATGGTCCCTCTACCTCCCTAACTTACGAAGATGCGACTTTTATCGAAAGAACGCGTGCACCACTCGATTGGTGCGGCAGAGTTCTGGCGTGCAGAAAAATTGGAGCAACCGACAGGTAGATCTTGAAGTGTCTAGAGGTGTGAACGAACTAAACGAACAAAATGGTTTTGCCGTCGCGGTGTGGTCCGGACGGTTAAATATAAAGTATATATCGCAGACTTTGGGCGAGAGGGTGTTTCGGTGGTAGTCGAGCGGCGTGGTAAAGGATGAAGAGGGTTGGCTGGTTTAGTTCCTGCCGTTGCGAGTTGGTGGCTAGAGTTGTGGCGGCGCGGCATGTATCGATTGTCCCGCGATATAATGCCACCCGCGCGAGCCATAAACCTTTGCACGAGCCCACCCTCGTGTATGTACCTACTATATAAACCTTCGTATATCTCTAGGTATACCAGACTCGCTCTTTATTCCTTCTATACCCTTTTCGGGGGGAGAAAACTCGCTCTCCAACTTCCCACCGTCCGTCTCTCTACTTTCCACGCTTCCACGTATACGTGTATAACCGTATGTGTATGTGGACCCGTATGGATACTCCGTATAAACGTTAAATCGTTCTCTTCGAATATAGTCGGTAACGCTTGACGGTCGTCTCGATGATCGAAAAGTGCGAGCCCGAGATGAGCTACGATTGAGCAGCTGCCGACATTTGTCATCTGCAGAGGAGATACGGGGGTGAGTGGAGCGAAATGAAGGAAATTAAATAATTAAAATTCATCCGGCCAACGTCGAATCCTATTCTGCCTCAGCCACTGCATTGAAAAAAGTTTGTGATAACCATTATCACAATCCATGTGGTAAAATTGAATTATTGCGGCATATATGACGTTCAGAACTATAAACATTTCGATATTTATACACTGTAAAAAAATTGTATTTTTAATATATATTTTAATATAAAACTTTCTTCCAATGTGCGATTATGAAAATGAATATACTCCGTAATTATGAAAATTAATGTATTTTCTTATGAAATTTCCCTTATAAATTGCACAATCACGTATTAGATAAAAGCTTTATATAGTTACAATTACTCGTATATTAAATTTAATACAAATTTTTTTACAGCGTAGTAGGTGCCGAACATCATATGCCACAATAATTCAATCTTACCACATTCACTGAGAGAAATAATTGATAGCGTCAAAGAAATATTTCTTGAATCAAGAACATATGATCCTACAAATTTTTAAGAATACAGATTCTTGACTGAAGAATATATGTATACCTATTTTTTTGATTCAAGGATACCGTCGTGGAAACAAGAAATTTTTTTACGCAAAAAAAACTATTACTCGAGCCTGTCAAATATTTTTTTTGCACGAAGAAAGCTGTCGCTTGATTCTGGAATTATATCATATTTTTGATTAAAAAGAAAAATATTTTTTCGTACCAGCAATTATTCTCTCAGTGTGGATTGTGAGAATGGTTACCATAAACATTTCTCCGTTACTCCTCTCATGGTACCGGCACCCTTATCGCCGTATCGGTGCAGCATTATTGCTATACATTCGTCAAATCGTACGTTTCCATTCTCATCAAATGCATCCGATAAAATCGCTTTGCAAAACCGTCGCATCGATGTGCCAACGCCATCCGGAGATTGACGAGCGAGTGGCGTCGGCGGCGCTGCCCTTGCAATGCGCTTCCTTGCGTATTGATCGTCATAATTCGAGAGGAAGGAGAGGAGCAAGAGGCAGGGGGGAGCCCCGCCATATTCGCAGACTCGAGCGTGTATCGGGGTGCGGAGTACCCGCGCCAGGCGTGGACGGTAGGAAAGTAGGAAGGACGGAAGGGACGGTGAAACGCGAGGGATGGGGAGGAGGGCTTCCGACCAATAATAAGCGGCCGCGATATGATGATATCATATCACGAAAGGGCTATATCTTCGCGCTTTCGGATTGGAGCGTCGGATTCCCCAATGGGGTTGCGACCTCGCGTTATCATATTCATATATGAACGACCCTCTTTGCACCTACGCCGCAGGGCACCCTCCTTCCCCTTCTTTCGCGATGTCGGTTCCGCCCTTCATAACCGAAGAAGGGATTCGCGAGCACCAATCATTTCGTGGACCCAATTACGCGAGGATCGGGGATCTTCGGGTACCCGTGGATCGATACTTCGGTCATTATTTGGGCGGAAACGCGGAATTTCTTATTCGAGTTCGATACGCGATCTGGGGGTTTGCGTCGCCGATAACTGCATATATCACGTCGCGTCATATTGAAACGCATGCAAAAACGTATACCAACTCCGACGTACCGGGGGGTTTAGGTGTGTACCTATCCTATATTTCTTTTCTCGTAATAAAATTCCACCCTCCCCCTCGGATAGCCAGTGTTTTACGGCCAATGGAAGGCCGGGAGAAGAATCGACGAGCAGCACGATACACGTTTGTGCGGCGTTTTATTGGCAGTGGGAATGGGTTTGCGTATACATTTGCCAGGGTTCCGAGTATGGTATCGCGGAGGATATTGATCCTCGCGTCCGTCAAGGAGCCAACGATCTCGGAATCTTTCGCGTACCGTTCGCTCCCATTCCTTTCGCGCGGTGCATTTCGATTCTCGGTTTCCCGAAGGGAGAGGCTCCTCCTATGTGTATATATACGCAGTATAAAACGACTCGCACCCTTTCGCGACCCTACGCGGTGTACCGATAAATGGCCATCGTCGTTTCGTGTATAAGAAATAGTGTAGAGTGATTTTGTACACACGAAATTGTCGCATACACATGACAATCTTGACGCACAGTGGCTATTTGTGCATATGAACACTGTAAAAAAAATAGGGAGGTTCGGTAATTTTTTTTTTTTATGAAAATCGATAGAGCTTGGGTCACAAAAACGGTAACCGAAGTTGTAGCGCAAAATATTAAGAGTTAATCGTGCTATAAATATTTAAAAATCACGAATTGACACGAGGCTAGAAAACGGGACCTCGACACGAGGCTACGTTGCGTGACGTCAGTTGCCAGACACCCCCGCCACAATGTCCAAACTATACTCGCAACGAGTAGATTTACCGTAGAAAATGCAACAGCCAGCAGTACGTATTAAGTAGTAGTGGCTTCAGCGCGGGTTTTAACGTCCACACGTCGAAAAATCACATACACTTCGTTGTTGCTGTCTCGGAACTAACTATTTCTTATTTAGTAGACGCTGCAAAGCCCGTTTAGAAGGGACAGAGTGAACAGAAATCACTCTGTATCAAGCTACACACCACAATGCTCATCTGGGCCGCTAGGTCCGCCGGGTTTTTTCCGGTTGTAAAGTATTGGAAACTTTTTAGCAAGGGTAGAGTTATAAATCTGTACCCTCTCTCTCTTACCTTTCCTTTGCGATAATAAATCATATTCTCTTAACCCTTTCACTCACGAATTTTTATTTTTACAGCCATACAATTGATAATGTATATTCCAGCTCTTCGATGCTTTAAATTTTAATTTTTTTTAATAAAAAAAATGTTTTTGGCATAAATTTAATTTTTTTAGTTTATTTATAAATTTAATTTTTAATTCGTATGGCGATATATGACTTATACGTTCGTTACAATATCCACGAATGTACTTCTTGTGAACAAACGGTCAAAAAATTCTAATTTATGACCTTATATATACATTAATCCACGTGTCCACATTTGTGGTCACCATGAGCGAAAGGGTTAAACTTAGGATTATAAATATCTAACATCGAGCAGTTTTTGCTTATTTCAATACTCTCATTCAAGAAGTAATCGATTAAATTAATGTAGAAGTTTTCTTATCTATTATAATTTGCTTTTGAGGAACATAACAATAGTCCAACATTTGTTGCTACGGATTAAGGAAAAACCCCAAAAGAAGACCTTAAACAGACCAAGTAATCATTATCATTCAATCTTAAATCTATGCTGATACATACATAGTTTGTAGATACAAATTACTCTTATATTCTAATAAGGTTACATAAAAATTGATAGTATCGTGATTAAATTTATAAAAAATTAATATTCAACAGTAATCTTCATCATATGATACGTTAGGCAAATCTTTAATACGTGCACTCTCTTCGTCGAAGTTTCTTTACTTCAGAATCTTTTAAGGAATTTACGTCAATCTTATTGTTTTTATCAACTTCATCTGCCTCAACAATAAGCCTTTCCTCAAATAGAAGCTTAGACCTTTTCCCTTCTGACCATCGCTGATTCACCCCCGAAACATTTGCCGATCTAAGAGAGCCAGATAGTTAAATCACGTTCGTGCTATATGCCTGCACTGCTCCCCAGGAGAAGGCGGAGCTTGTGTCTGGCAAGTGACGTCAAACCAATAAGAAAACGTTCTCGTCCCTAACGTTATCGCCGGAGTTACAATGTGCAATTTGAAGTAGTAAATTTCATTTTTTTTGAAAAATTCTTTCACGTACATGGTTACTTACACATGCATAATAGTTTCCATAGAGAGAAATAATATAAAATATTTTTGGTCCGACCCTCCCTATTCTGCGGTGCACCGAGAAAACGGATTATTAATAGTTAATAAATGTAATTTTAAATACGGCGAAATAAATATTTTGTTAAGATGAGAAAATATATGATTATTATTAAAATGTTTATTTCATTCAAGTTATTGCCGTGAAGGATTTAATTATGTCAAATAGATATCGTAATAGTTAACAAATAATTACTTAGTCCAATAAAATGTTCAAACAAATATTTATTAACTATAAATAAAATTTTTTCTCGGTATGTAGACCTATACCTATAGACCACTTTTCACTTTAGATAACAATGGCATAAGACTGAATGATGCCAAATGTAATAAGTACATACACCCATGTGTGCAAATTAATGGGATCAAAACATTTCTGTTTCATATACTGAGAATAATTATTAGGTTAAAATGACAAAACGGATCTAGCTAAACGCGCTTAGTTAGTCTAACCAAAATAATGGTAAATTGAACCGAATATCTATTTTGTTCTAATCGAATGTTTAGGGTTATTCCAAACTAACTTTTAGTAATTCTAACTAAAAAATGGTTAGTTTAACCAAACAGATGGAGGATCCATATTTCATCAAATGGTTTGGTCATTGTAATCAGAATTTTGGTTTGATTGACCAAATTAATTTTCTCAGTGTACAGTTCTAATTTATATGAAATCGACCTTATCATTTAGTATTAGTATGATGATCGCCTTTCACCTCCATTAAAATTTTAATTTTTTCTGGCGTAATCAATCAAAAAATGGAATCAATCAAAAAAAGATTTTATTGAAATTTATATATCTACCCTTGTGTTAATGAATAGAATATTAAAACATTTTTTTCAAATATAATTTCATCATGAAAAATTGGGGGGAAGATATTAAAGAAAAAACTTTTGAACCCTACGCTAGAAAGATGGTAGTACTAATTGTAAGTAGTAAATTTATGTAAATTAGTAATGTATGAAATAAAATATTTGTATTCCGTTAATTTGTATAAATCCAGACCGGTGAAATGGTGTTAAAAATTAACACTTTTTTTACTTTGAATCTTTTGAAAGAATAATCTTTTGCATAATCTTGAACACACCACGTAAGCGTATTCGACGTACCCGATCTTAGAAGTACCTACCTGTGGAACGAATTTAGGGACCCATAATCATCCCTGCCTACGAATGCCAAAGACAGAGCTGAAACCAAACGGAAGGAAGTCGACGTACGAGCGCGCCAGGCCCCATGCGTGGTCCGAGAGAAGCGCAACGAAAGGGGTCTGCGAACGGAAAGCGCGCTACCAGTGGACAATGGTCGCGGTGGCGGTACTGATGCGGGGATTGCGATACGCGTGCGCGCGGATTCACCCCCGAATCCCTCGTCGTTCACCCTCCGACCGTCCCCTCCCCCGCGGCAGTTCCGTTCTTCTGCGAGTACCTACGCGGCGCACTCTTCGCTTGCAAGCTCGCGCGGCCGCTCGCGGCTTGAGACACAAAAATTCAATATTAATATCTAGGCGGGGAGAAGAAACGTCCGCAATGCGCCAACCAGCCAACACCTCCCTCCCCGGTCGCGAAGGTATCACTCACACGCTCCCACCCTTCGCCCGTTCCAGCGCCGTAATCCCGCGGGAGGGTAAGTTATAAGTCCGACCAATCGGCGCTCGGCCGGCGCTGGAGCAAGATGGATATGATGGATTTATAGATCTAATAAAAAGCTGTCGCGGGATTGGGGCGCGCAGTATATGACGGGCGGGGCTAGCACCCCCGGTACACCCCGTTGAGCTCAGCCGCAACTGCTGCCACCCTCGCGGCTGCAAGGAGAGGAACGTCGGGGGTGGGAGGATAGGGGTGCACAATCCCGGTATATTCTACCTTTACCTCCCCTCTCTCCGTTCCTTTATCTTGCTCGTTCTTCGACAGCGGCGCACGCGGGTGCGCCGCTGGATGACGGAAAGAAGGCGACGAAGAGGGTAGGTAGCGCGTGAGAGAACCGCGATTACACTAGCGCGATGTACACGGAAAGAAAAAACCAGGAAAAATTACTGTGCTTGACACTGTAATCGTGGTGCAAGCGGCACTTTCTGGGATTTTTCTTGATGAATGAAAGAAAAATTAACAGTTACACTGGAATAATTACTGTACATGCTAGAATTTTTACTGCACTGCAGAACAAAAATTCTTGAAGAGCACAGTAAAATTTCCGTGAATTAGACATTTTCTCGTGCTGCGAAATACTTTTTCTTGATTTGTTGTTAAATATTATAAGGAAATCAAGAAATTTTCGGGTGCTAGGCAGTTCGCTTCCAGACTTTTAGCGAGACAGTCGCTAACAGCGCGCTACTTCAAGGCAGCTCCGCTAGTCTCTAGCTCTTTTCTCCTGTTTCTACTTCTAAGATGTCTCTTAGCAGCCCTCCTTGTTAGTAAGAACAACGCATGCGCACTAGTCTTTCTTCTTCACAAACATTTTACCGTGCCAGTACCAGAATTTTTCAGGTGCTCATCACTAATAAATACGCATGCGCACCAGACTTTTTGAAGTGAAACTTCTTTCCTGAGAGTACTAAAATCGCGCGCGCCGACACGAGAGACCGTAACGAAACCCACACTCCAGCGCTTCCGACCGTGCCTCACTCATACAGCGCTCTCGACCGTGCCCCAATACACCGCTCTCAACTCTGCCCCATTCCACCGCTATCGACCCTGCCCCATTCCACCGCTCTCTACCGTACGTAGACTATCGCCTTTCCCAGGCAAGTCATGTGTCGATTTTGCGAGGCTGGAGCGCCAGGCCGCCGTGCGACTATCATTAACGCGGCGAGGCTCACTATTATCGCAACCTAAGTAACGCACTAATCTAGATATCATCTGTACATCGGTCGCAACAGCGAGGCAGGCGGTATGTTTTGGTGAATGGGGGTTACGAATGCGTTCGCAGTCCCACACATTTCCCTCAAAACTACCTCTCAGTGTATCTAATTGTAAACCACGGCTACATCACGGAATTACTGTATCTCTTTGAATCCAATATAATCACCAGTAATATCCCAGGTAGCACACTAACGTCGAAATGACGTTTTTTGAAGGTCAGTTCTGACGTCAGATGACGAAAAATATGACGTCATTTGAACGTGGCAAAGACGGCTTAATTGCACATCCACACGACGTCAGAAAAATCACGTCATAATGACGTTCTACCGTACGTTGTGATGACGTAAAAAATGACGGTTCTAAAAGGTTAGGTCCGACGTATTGTTTTCATCGTGAGCGGTCACCCATCCAAATAGTGTCCGCACTTTTCGCTGCTTAAAGTAGTATGGTCACGAATCGGTTTCCAAGATTTAAATATGAAATAATTATGTATGCAAGCTAATATCAATAGAAACCTCCTGGTGCAATTTGGGGTAGATTGACCGTTTAGTATGTCTGATAAAAATTAATTACCGAGTAGAAAATAACCCAGAGTCTTATGGGCAAGACACGTTTCTCTCTCTTGGGGTTTGTATGTAAAATCCAAGATTAAAATATAAAAAATATACCAAAAAACGGGGAAAAAAAAACAAAAATGTACACCCATTGATGAAAATTATTGACCGTTTGCTAATTTCTGCTTCTCGGTGTTCGGAAATAGCGCGTCGAGTAGATGCGGCAACGTCGTGTCAGTGGAGAGGGTTCACAAGCGTGCACTTCAGATCTCGTTTTCCCCACGATACACTCAAACATTTGAGTGTGCCGTGGTTTTCTCTACTGGGCCACGAGCCCATTGATAATATGCGTTGCCACACATAAATAGACGCTAGTCAAAGGAGGCACATTATTTGAATAATAAGTGAAAAATAATCAAAATAATCGACTAATTCTTATGGTCATAAACTTTATAATTCACAAAGAGAATTTTCAATTATAAATCATAGTTTTTTAATGACTTTTTTAGGGACACTCAACGATCACTTTGGAGAGTGCCCATACTACTTTAACTTCGTTGATCGGTCGGTGTCCTCGAGTCCTTATCTGATGCATGCCCCTGTGGTTAAGAATATTATTACTATTGGTGTTCATATGAAGTTTGATGAATAAATGTATATTGCTTTTCCTGTCAATAAGAGTGAGCTTGAATAAATAAGATTTTATAATTGTATTATTCTTTTCTCAACATTATTCTAAATTTATGATTGTCTTTTGATAAATATTTTTGCATAGACGCAAATTGATATAATATCAATTTGCGTCCATGCAAGAAATAAATAATAAATAAATAAATAAAAATAAATAAATAATTATATGAATGTTTATTCATCCTACATTAATTGATTGTCTTTCATTTACTTTAATAATCTGTGCTTTTTAATAAACAGTATAGTTTAAACTTGCTCAACATGCTCTGGAGACTCGAAATGAAATAATTTATTGATTTCATAATTGAACAAATTACAATTTTTGTCCATTTATTCACAAATAAATGTTCAAGCCCCTATATATGCAGGAGACCGAAATTTTTCTAAGTCTCGTTCGTCATTAAAAATGACGGAAAAGTTCCGTCAAAAAGACGTTGAATTTTGACGTCCAAGGTACGTCCTAAATATGACGTCCCTGTGACGTTAATATTACGACAACTGACGTCTGAAACCCCATACTGACCAAAAAATGACGTCTGAGACGTTATTCTAACGTCAGTTTCATCACGGAATTACAGTATCTCTTTGAATCCAATATAATCACCAGTAATATTGTGAGTGCAGTGTTAAATCATTTCAACTAACTGATACGGTTTAAATCCACCACTCTACGTTCGGTCACTATTCGTGTCACGCAGTAGTGCCTTCGGGATTTACGAACTCGAGGAGATCTACTCTTGATCTACTCTTGATCGACCATGTTATAGTTATTAACTTGAAACTGAAGAAAAATGACGCAAAAATCAATCGCTGTTTAGACTGTGCAGAGGGGGTCTGGTTTGTGTTGCTCGAGAAGGTTTCTTCGGGCGATGAAAGCTATTGTTCGTATTATGAGGCGACGCAGTGTCGCACCTCCACTAAGAGGACAGTTTAGTCTCACCATAAATCTAGCGTTTAGGACCCTTTTTGGGCGTGTCCGTAAGATGATATGAGAAGCCAGATAGAGGGCGCAGAGTTACTTGTGAGTTGTTTGTATTTCGTTTGTACATTTTCAGTTTTCCGGATTTTACCGCGTCGAATGGATGGCTATACGGAGCTCGTGTAGTCTGCGATCGGAGTCGTGACCTTTCTCGAGTAACCACCATGCATTACTGTACATTCTTCCGCGCGCGCACGCGTGTGTGTGTGTATGTGTGTGTATTAATTTATAATTATTGTTGCAAAAAAAACAACAGAACGGTCAAAAGAGTACAGTGACAGGCAACGTGTAAAATAAACTTTCAATTTCGTTAACGTCAATGAACACTGAACGAAGTCGAAAATGGAGAGAGAGAATTAAATTAACACAATCAAATATTGCTACATCTGCTAATGCAGATCAACACCAGTCCCAAACCCTGGAGAATGTAACAGATTTTCAAGTTCCTGGAGGATCCAATATCGGTGAAATTATATCCAGTGAATATGATATTCCTTACACTACATTTTGTGCCCATAAAAAACACAAAACGTGTGGCCGCCACACGCGGAAGAAGTGAAACTTCGATATCAGTTTCTCTGAATTTGATTCCGGTGGTATTAGTTTCAATTCGCTCTACGAAGAAGCATTGTAAAAGACTTGTATAGAGCCAATTGAAACTAATACCACCGGAATCAAATTCAGAGAAACTGATATGGAAGTTTCACTTCTTCCGCGTGTGGCGGCCACACGTTTTGTGTTTTCTTGGTCTGGATGTTTGCACCACGATTCAGGGACAGCACAGTAATTTTTCTTGTACTTTCCCAAGACAATTTCTTGATTTCTTCTTTCCGTGTAACCTGCAGGTGGATCCGGGCGTGGTGCATCGTGGCCTCTATTTCTTTTCTACGTGTATTCGAAATATAAAAATATTTAATCCAAAAGGAGATAACGGTGATGTAATACGTAAAGTAATACGCGTTATGAACCGAAAAGCGTATCCTTCAGCGCTGCAAGACGACTTTGTTCTTCTTCAAATGACTTCAAGAGACGAGCTTTGCTTTATTTTCGAGGATGCAATTTTTTTCTAAAGTTTCTTTCATTTCCGCGAAAGTTTCGTTATACACTGAGAGAAGAGTTTATTTATAACTAGCAGCCCGTCCCGGCTTCGCACGGGTAGATTGTGGATTGATTTTGTCCGTCCACCATTGTTTAAATACATTTTTAATACAAAACTTTTAGTATTTTTCCCGGGTTACGGAATGGTCATATTGGATTTGACCTTGACCATGACCTTCAAGGTTATATCAAGGTCAAATTAATTTTTTTTCACGTTCACATGTGTCCTTGACCATTTTTTTCATGTTACCTTTATTGTCAGCGGAGGTCAAATTTAGGTCAAGTATAGTTCGACTTTTTGAATACCCTGTATAATACTTACTAACTCAGAAACCTTCGCGGGCATGCGTCCAACCATTCCCCAAAGTTTCATCGCAATCGGATGAACGGTTTGGGAAGGCATAATAATCGTCCGTACCGGTACTTTTTGTACACTCTGTATAAGATTTACTAACTCAAACCTTCGCGGATATGCGTCCAATTGTTCCCCAAATTTTCATCGCAATCTGATGAACGGTTTAGGAAGGCATAATAATCATCCGTACCGGTACTTTTTGAACACCCTGTATAAGATTTACTAACTCAGAAATCTTCTCGGGCATGCGTCCAACCATTCCCCCACTTTTCATCGCAATCGGATGAACGGTTTAGGAAGGCATAATAATCATCAGTACCGGTACTTTTTGAACACCTTTTATAAGATTTACTAACTCAGAAACCTTCGCGGGCATGCGTCCAACCATTCCCCAAAGTTTCATCGCAATCGGATGAACGGTTTAGGAAGGCATAATAATCATCCGTACCGGTACTTTTTGAACACCCTGTATAAGATTTACTAACTCAGAAACCTTCGCAGGCATGCGTCCAACCATTCCCCAAAGTTTCATCGCAATCGAATGAACGGTTTAGGAAGGCATAAGAGACATACAGACAGACAGACAGACAGACAGACACAGACAGACAGACAGACAAACATTCATTTTTATATATATAGACTAGCAGCCCGTCCCGGCTTCGCACGGGTAGATTGTGGATTGATTTTGTCCGTCCGCCATTGTTTAAACATTTTTAATACAAAACTTTTAGTATTTTTCCCGGGCTACGCAATGGTCATATTGGATTTGACCTTGACCATGACCTTCAAGGTTATATCGAGGTCAAATTAATTTTTTTTCACGTTCAAATGTGTCCTTGACCATTTTTTTTCATGTTACCTTTATTGTCAGCGGAGGTCAAATTTAGGTCAAGTATAGTTCGACTTTTTGAACACCCTGTATAAGATTTACTAACTCAGAAACCTTCGCGGATATGCGTCCAACTGTTCCCCAAATTTTCATCGCAATCGGATGAACGGTTTAGGAAGGCATAATAATCATCCGTACCGGTACTTTTTGAACACCCTGTATAATATTTACTAACTCAGAAACCTTCGCGGGCATGCGTCCAACCATTTCCCAACTTTTCATCGCAATCGGATGAACGGTTTAGGAAGGCATAATAATCATCAGTACCGGTACTTTTTGAACACCTTTTATAAGATTTACTAATTCAGAAACCTTCGCGGGCATGCGTCCAACCATTCCCCAAAGTTTTATCGCAATCGGATGAACGGTTTAGGAAGGCAAATAATCATCCGTACCTGTACTTTTTGAACACCCTGTATAAGATTTACTAACTCAAACCTTCGCGGATATGCGTCTAACTGTTCCCCAAATTTTCATCGCAATCGGATGAACGGTTTAGGAAGGCATAATAATCATCCGTACCGGTACTTTTTGAACACCCTGTATAAGATTTACTAACTCAAAAACCTTTGCGGGCATGCGTCCAACCATTCCCCAACTTTTCATCGCAATCGGATGAACGGTTTAGGAAGGCATAATAATCATCTGTACCGGTACTTTTTGAACACCTTTTATAAGATTTACTAACAATAAGAAATCTTCGCGGGCATGCGTCCAACCATTCCCCAAAGTTTCATCGCAATCGGATGAACGGTTTAGGAAGGCATTTGATATTACCTTAAAGGTCACGGTCAAGGTCAAATCCAATACGACCACTGGGTAGCCAAGGGAAAATCCTTAAAGTTTTGTATTAAACATTTTTCTCTAAAATGTTTTCCCGCTGAGATAATCGGCCGTACCGGGACTTTTTGAACACCCTGTATAAGATTTACTAACTCAGAAACCATCACAGGCATGCGTCCAACCATTTCCAAAAATTTCATCGCAATCGGATGAACGGTTGAGGAAGGCATACGAGACATACAGACAGACAGACAGACAGACAGACAGACAGACAGACAGACAGACAAACATTAATTTTTATATATATAGATAATAAATGTATAGATACTTGATTATGTCGAAATAAATAATTCGTTGGGTGAAATTAATATATGTTAATTATTAGAATGTCTTTCATTACAGAAATAGAGTAATAGCTAACGAATATTTGATTGGCCCGAAGAAATATTTCTTTCGCCATAATCAAGAGACACGGCAGTGTCTCGCGGCATATTCGTTCGCCTCCTTCAAAATTCGCGCTCACAGAAATGACAGCGCTAACGTCACCAACCGTGAAGCGGGCACCCGTGTCTCTTTACAGGAATAATGTCTGCCCCCTCGACTCCTCAATTTTTACATCGAATTTTCTCAATAAATATATGGTTATAGCCAAAACTATGCTTAGTTACGCCATATAAATTGATTGTTCTCTATTGATAGAGACCAGAATACATTTTATAACTTGCATATTAACAGAGATTCATCCTTAGCAACGCGAAACCGCACCCCTTGCGCCTCAGAGTCGAGGATTTCATTTCTCGGCCGCGATATATATATATATATATATATTTTTATGGAAAGGTACTTGTCGGGACCGCAAAAAGGACTCGTATACATTGGTATACATTACTCTACATTGAAATTGCGAGTTGTAATTTCAAGGTTAAAATCATATGTATACCTTAGTTTTTAAGATATATTGAAAAATAGATATTTTTTATGTAATGGTACTATACGGGACCGATTTTTATTTTATACAATGTGACTTATCAGGACCGTAACAATCCGGATATACGAACGTACAGTAAAATATCAAAAGCGAGCAAAAATATCACAAAATATAAAGAAAACAAAAATATTTATTAAAACTCGACTAAATTACTCGCTACTCGACTACATTACTAGCCGTGTCTGAACTAAAAGCCTCGCTTGTTAAAGCTTGCTAGAGATTATGTACATATTATGTATAAGATGTCCGCGCAAAACCAACCAGTTGCAGGGATACCTTCGGCCGAGTTTGGTCGGTACTCGAGTCATTTACCGTATGTCCCACTCTGTAGGTATTGGCCAGTTTGAAATTTACCTTCGTATACCTAGGTAAGCTTGGTCCGTACTCGAGTCATTTACTTGCTTCACCGAACATAGACAAATTATTTTAAAACATGTATTGAGATATACATATATATGTCGCAGGGGCAAATAGTGACTTTTTAGGCAAATAGCTTTTGTGGCTTCGCTCATTTCACTCGCTCCGCCGTTTCTAGCCTAACCTAACCTACTTTAATTTATTACCGAATCTAATTTATTTATATTTCAATGTGTTAGGTTAGGTTAGAATCGGCGGAGCGAGTGAAACGAGCAAAGCCACAAAAGCTAGTTGCTTAATGTTACTATTTCCCTGCGACATATATATATATATATATATAAACCAGCCTTTACACAATGCAACACTGAGATATCACGGCAAAAATATTTAAATAAATATTTAATTTAAATATTTTTGCAGAGATATTTCAGTATTGCATATTGTAGTAAGGCCGGTTTTAGCTTACGTTTGACATAGCTCGACGTTGGTACAATGCGAAAGCTGCAGTCTCGAAACATCTCATATCCTAAAGAGCGCAGGTTCGAGTCCCGGGTTTGAAAAAAAAACCGACTAATTTTTATGAAATATAATTTGCAGTTTTGTAAACTGACCATTTCTACTGGCCATTTTATTTTATTTGTTGGCTTTGTTCAAACGTTTATTTCTGTTTTGTTAGATATTTTGCACATTTATAACTCGGTCCCCGCAATTACCATTACGTCGTCGCTTCTGGTCCCCATAAGTGTCTATACATCCCTGAAATGAAATATTGAACACGAAATAAACTTAATTCAACCACATATTAAGAATGTACAGGTAGTCAAACGATTGCATCATAGATTTCATTCATCTGAGCGGTATTGGGAAATAACGGAATATTTGGCCAAATTAATGCCAAGTCCAACACATGTGAACGTAACGTCTGCTGGAGAAAATTAAAATGTGGAAAATGCTGTCAATCAACTGAATTTTACTTAAAGGTTTAAATTGAAGCCCGACTTGATTGCAATTTTAACCAATTCAATTTCTAATTTACTAATAAACTTTTAAGATTTATCTAAAGAAACTGAAAATTATAATATGCGGTCCCGGTAAGACCCGTTACATCCCGGAAGCCGGTCCTCGTAGGTACCAATACGTCGAAAATTTGGATAATTTTAATGAAATATAATTTGCAGTTTAGTAAACTGACCATTTCTACCGGCCATTTTATTTTAATAAATATTTAATTTAAATTTTTCTGCCGAGATATCTCAGTGTTGCATTGTATAATGGCCGGTTTTAGCTTATGATTGACATAGCTCGAAATTGGTACAATGCGAAAGCTGCAGTCTCGAAACATCTCATATGCTAAAGAGCTCAGGTTCGAGTCACGGGTTTGAAAAAAAACCGACACAATGTTGTCTAAAGACTAGAAGGGAAGCCACGCTTCCAGTGTTATCTATCTCGCTCACTTTCTGTCGCCACTCTTTCTTGGGAGATTTTCGGCGCGTGCGGTGGCGGAACTCTTATACGGGGTGTCGTACATATCGCGCGGGAGCATTGGCGATCGGATATACCGGTGTGTTTAACCGGTTAACTTAACAATTAGTTTGTAAGAGATTGTTCGTACTTTTAAAATTTGTTTATTACTGAATTTCAAACTTTATTAAGAATATGGATTATTGCAAACAATAATTTCACTAATTTATTCATTTAAGGGGCAATTACATAATATTCAAGGAAGATTATATTATAATCCTGAGTATACTCGTATGTACGAAAAAATTTATAAACCAGGTTTAACTAAAGTAAAATTCGATTGAACCGTTTCATAAATAATTAAATTCTATCGATACTTCAAAATTCATTTCTACTCGCCACCCGGTGTAGTCGCTCACGAAATACCGTAAACGTCGACACCGAACATGTGGCGTCCAGCAACGCGGCTCGCCTCTGTAGTCCCAACTTCAAAATACCGACGCAATTTTGATAATTTTAATGAAATATAATTTGCAGTTTTGTAAACTGACCATTTCTACCGGCCATTTTATTTTATTTGTTGGCTTTGTTCATACGATTATTGCAGTTTTGTTAGATATTTTGCACATTTATGACTCGGTCCCCGCAATTACCATTACGTCGTCGCTTCTGGTCCCCATAAGTATTTATACATCCCTGAAATGAAATATTGAATACGAAATAAACGTAATTGAACCACGTATTAAGAATGTCCACATATTAAGAAGAAATCGGTTTTCAGGCTTGTCTCAGTTTTGCTTTCAAGTATCGAAATATAGAAAGTAAGATAAAATATAGAAACTAAGAAGTATGAATCTATGTACGATTGAAATAAATAAGTTACAAAAAAATGCAAACTAATTTTTATTCCTCTATGGAAACATTAAAAATTCGAATTGTTTGATACTTGTATAGGCATAAATAGTTCTTACAATCGCAGGAATGACAGTAACGTAAAACCAATTCAGCCACCTTGCTAATCTTCAAACTAATTGGCCAATAAGAAAAGCCACAGATCATGGACAATAATTCACGGCCCTTATTGGATAAATTGGAAATCGTTCAACAAAGAATTATATAAATTTGCTTTCCACTGAAACAGAGAAAGCATTTAAAATTAATTCCACTGATCAAAACTGCATCTATTTATTGTATGCAACTGATCACGTGTAAAGGAATTATCGGTAATCTGCATAAATATTTGACTTTCTCCCAAAACCGCTCTGATGATTAAAATCTATGATGCAATCGTTTGGCTACCTGTACATTCTTAATATGTCGTTGAATTACGTTTATTTCGTATTCAATATTTCATTTCAGGGATGTATAGTCACTTATGGGGACCAGAAGCGACGACGTAATGGTAATTGCGGGGACCGAGTAGTAAATGTGCAAAATATCTAACAAGACAGCAATAATCGTTTGAACAAAGCCAACAAATAAAATAAAATGGCCGGTAGAAATGGTCAGTTTACAAAACTGCAAATTATATTTCATTAAAATTAGTCGGTTTTTTTTTCAAACCCGGGACTCGAACCTGCGCTCTTTAGGATATGAGATGTTTCGAGACTGCAGCTTTCGCATTGTACCAACGACGAGCTATGTGTCAAACGTAAGCTAAAACCGGCCTTTATACAATGCAACACTGAGATATCTCGGCAAAAATATTTAAATTAAATATTTATTAAAATGAAATTGCCGGTAGAAATGGTCAGTTTACTAAACTGCAAATTATATTTCATTAAAATTATCCAAATTTTCGACGTATTGGTACCTACGAGGACCGACTTCCGGGATGTAACGGGACTTACCGGGACCGCATATTTTAATTTTCAGTTTCTTTGGACAAATCTTAAAAGTTTATTAGTAAATTAGAAACTTAATTGGTTAAAATTGCAATCAAGTCGCGCGCGGGCTGCAATTTAACCCTCTGACGCTAAGCTCTTAGCAATCCCTGTCGCGTTAGCTGGAGAAAAGGAACAGCCAATCGCGCGCGGTCGCTTTATGTGTTAGTGACTGACGTCACGGAAATGGCCCCCCACTCTCATTCAGCCAGGCTCGTAGTTAGGGGCTTGCTCACTCATATACCGTGCTCACTCGCACTCACGGGATTTCGCGCGACGGCACGGCAATGAAATAGGGGCCCCATACACGGTACGATTCGTTGCCTCGATCCGTCGTTTCAAACTGATTGAAACGACGAATCGATAGTGTATGTCAACATAGTTAATGATTTACTTAGTCGAAGACTACTTCATTGTCACTATTTAAAAAAATGGCTTATTAAAATCACACCGCAGGTAACTTTTAACATTTCGTCGGTGCCCAGCGACCATACGGGTTGCGACGGCCCTGTCACTCTCTCCTCACTACACTAACGTCTCACGCTTGACTCTGCCCCGCGCAGTGGTGGGGAATCGAGCTTTGCCGTCAGAGGGTTAAACCTTTAAGCAAAATTCAGTTGATTGACAGCATTTTCCATGTTTTAATTTTCTGTAGCAGACGTTACGATTACATTGTGTTGGAGTTGGCATTAAATTGGCCAAATATTGCGTTATTTCCCAATACCGCTCAGATGATTGAAATCTATGATGCAATCGTATGGCTACCTGTACATTCTTAATACGTGGTTCAATTACGTTTATTTCGTATTCAATATTTCATTTCAGGGATGTATAGACACTTATGGGGACCAGAAGCGACGACGTAATGGTAATTGCGGGGACCGAGTCATAAATGTGCAAAATATCTAACAAAACAGCAATAATCGTATGGACAAAGCCAACAAATAAAATAAAATGGCCGGTAGAAATGGTCAGTTTACAAAACTGCAAATTATATTTCATTAAAATTATCAAAATTTTCGACGTATTGGTACCTACAAGGACCGACTTCCGGGATGTCACGGGACTTACCGGGACCGCATATTTTAATTTTCAGTTTCTTTGGACAAATCTTAAAAGTTTATTAGTAAATTAGAAATTGAGTTGGTTACAATTGCAAGCAAACACCGAACATAGACTAAACAAGAAAGGTTACTCTGTGTTGTGCGTCGGTATTTTGAAGTTGGGACTACAGAGGCGAGCCGCGTTGCTGGACGCCACATGTTCGATGTCGACGTTTACGGTATTTCGTGAGCGACTACACCGGGTGGCGAGTAGAAATGAATTTTTAAGTATCGATAGAATTTAATTATTTATGAAACTGTTCAATCGAATTTTACTTTAGTTAAATCTGGTTTATAAATTTTTTCGTACATACGAGTATACTCAGGATTATAATACAATCTTCCTTGAATATTATGTAATTGCCCCTTAAATGAATAAATTAGTGAAATTATTGTTTGCAATAATCCATATTCTTAATAAAGTTTGAAATTCAGCAGTAAACAAATTTTAAAAGTACGAACAATCTCTTACAAACTAATTGTTAAGTTAACCGGTTAAATACACCGGTATATCCGATCGCCAATGCTCCTGCGCGATATGTACGACACCCCGTATAAGAGTTCCGCCACCGCACGCGCCGAAAATCTCCCAAGAAAGAGTGGCGACAGAAAGTGAGCGAGATAGGCAACACTGGAAGCGTGGCTTCCCTTCTAGTCTTTAGACAACATTGTGTCGGTTTTTTTTCAAACCCGTGACTCGAACCTGAGCTCTTTAGCATATGGATGTTTCGAGACTGCAGCTTTCGCATTGTACCAATTTCGAGCTATGTCAATCATAAGCTAAAACCGGCCATTATACAATGCAACACTGAGATATCTCGGCAGAAAAATTTAAATTAAATATTTATTAAAATAAAATGGCCGGTAGAAATGGTCAGTTTACTAAACTGCAAATTATATTTCATTAAAATTATCCAAATTTTCGACGTATTGGTACCTACGAGGACCGGCTTCCGGGATGTAACGGGATTTACCGGGACCGCATATTATAATTTTCAGTTCCTTTAGATAAATCTTAAAAGTTTATTAGTAAATTAGAAATTGAATTGGTTAAAATTGCAATCAAGTCGGGCTTCAATTTAAACCTTTAAGTAAAATTCAGTTGATTGACAGCATTTTCCACATTTTAATTTTCTCCAGCAGACGTTACGTTCACATGTGTTGGACTTGGCATTAATTTGGCCAAATATTCCGTTATTTCCCAATACCGCTCAGATGAATGAAATCTATGATGCAATCGTTTGGCTACCTGTACATTCTTAATATGTGGTTGAATTAAGTTTATTTCGTGTTCAATATTTCATTTCAGGGATGTATAGACACTTATGGGGACCAGAAGCGACGACTTAATGGTAATTGCGGGGACCGAGTTATAAATGTGCAAAATATCTAACAAAACAGAAATAAACGTTTGAACAAAGCCAACAAATAAAATAAAATGGCCGGTAGAAATGGTCAGTTTACAAAACTGCAAATTATATTTCATAAAAATTAGTCGGTTTTTTTTTCAAACCCGGGACTCGAACCTGCGCTCTTTAGGATATGAGATGTTTCGAGACTGCAGCTTTCGCATTGTACCAACGTCGAGCTATGTCAAACGTAAGCTAAAACCGGCCTTACTACAATATGCAATACTGAAATATCTCTGCAAAAATATTTAAATTAAATATTTATTTAAATATTTTTGCCGTGATATCTCAGTGTTGCATTGTGTAAAGGCTGGTTTATATATATATATATATGTCGCAGGGAAATAGTAACATTAGGCAACTAGCTTTTGTGGCTTTGCTCGTTTCACTCGCTCCGCCGATTCTAACCTAACCTAACACATTGAAATATAAATAAATTAGATTCGGTAATAAATTAAAGTAGGTTAGGTTAGGCTAGAAACGGCGGAGCGAGTGAAATGAGCGAAGCCACAAAAGCTATTTGCCTAAAAAGTCACTATTTGCCCCTGCGACATATATATGTATATCTCAATACATGTTTTAAAATAATTTGTCTATGTTCGGTGAAGCAAGTAAATGACTCGAGTACGGACCAAGCCTACCTAGGTATACGAAGGTAAATTTCAAACTGGCCAATACCTACAGAGTGGGACATACGGTAAATGACTCGAGTACCGACCAAACTCGGCCGAAGGTATCCCTGCAATTGGTCGGTTTTGCGCGGACATCCTGTACATAATATGTACATAGTCTCTAGCGAGCTTTAACAAGCGGGACTTTTAGTTCAGACACGGCTAGTAATTTAGTCGAGTAGCGAGTAATTTAGTCGAGTATTTAATAAATATTTTTGTTTTCTTTATATCTTGTGATATTTTTGCTCGCTTTTGATATTTTACTGTATGTTCGTATGTACGGATTGTTACGGTCCTGATAAGTCTCATTGTATAACAAAAAAATTAGGACTTACCGGGACCGGATATTTTAATTTTCAGTTTCTTTAGACAAATCTTAAAAGTTTATTAGTAAATTAGAAATTGAATTGGTTAAAATTGCAAGTAAGTCGGGCTGCAATTTAAACCTTTAAGCAAAATTCAGTTGATTGACAGCATTCTTCATGTTTTAATTTTCTCCAGCAGACGTTACACACATCACATGTGTTGGACTTGGCATTACTTTGGCCAAATATTCCGTACATCCGTATTCCGTATTCCGTATTCTGTACATTCTTAATATGTGGTTGAATTAAGTTTATTTCGTATTCAATATTTCATTTCAGGGATGTATAGTCACTTATAGGGACCAGAAACGACGACGTAATGGTAATTGCGGGGACCGAGTCATAAATGTGTAAAATATCTAACAAAACAGCAATAATCGTTTGAATAAAGCCAACAAATAAAATAAAATGGCCGGTAGAAATAGTCAATTTATGAAATTGCAAATTATATTTCATTAAAATTATCAAAATTTTCGAAGTATTGGTACTTACGAGGTCCGACTTCCGGGATGTAACGGGACTTACCGGGACTGGATACTTTAATTTTCAGTTTCTTTGGACAAATCTTAAAAGTTTATTAGTAAATTAGAAATTAAATTGGTTAAAATTGCAAGCAAGTCGGGCTGCAATTTAAACCTTTAAGCAAAATTCAATTGATGACAGCATTTTCCATGGTTTAATTTTCTCCAGCAGACGTTACGACTGCATGTAATGATTTGTAAAGTATTTGACATTAGCTTGTATAAATATTCTTAATTTTACTTTACAAAAAAATTTATTGATTGTGTTGTACACTGATAAGAGGTTTTTCATCCCGTTATATACTTCCAAACTTTAATGAATATTAATCCAATTAATTTTTGATCTGTTATTTGTGTGCTCTCATTTGTATTTATGTAAAAGAGAAATCATTTCGAAAAAGTTATACGATAATTAAAACATTAATAATTTGGTCCTCATAAGTACCTTTCGTCCCCTGAAACTGCTACGATTTCATGGTCCCGATATGTCACACAGCATGCCTGAGGAATTACGAGGACCGGTCCCCATAATACACGATCCGTATAGAAACGTTTGGGGACGGTCCCCGTATGTACCAAAGGTCCTCGTAATGACCGTTAGACCCCTGAAGTGGTCCCGACAAGTACCTTTCCATAAAAATATATATATATATATATATATATATATATATGTCAAAATGTCACAAAACTTTCGGCTATCTTCGGCAATGGTCGGAAATGTATACACAGATGATGTGCGATCATCAAACACATACAAGCACCATCAAATGTGTGGGATATATTTCGGCTTCCATCGTCGATCGACTGTTCAGCGATGATCGAAAGTGCGTACAAAAATACGACCGATAGGCGTGATGTGTCACCGCGAGTACACCCGAGGAGCGTCTCATGAGGGCTCGGATCTGCCATTTCGCGAGTGATAGGAGTGAATAGTGCCTCTCTATCATTTTTATGGTACATACAGGGTCAGTCGCACTATACACGCCAGCAAATGGGTTGCATATCGCTCGGCGCTTAGGAGATACCGACGATTCCTGTAATTTAATGGTAATTTCGTTAGCCCGGACTCAAACCCCGATAGCCCGGACTCAAACCAAAGAGACGTATCAATTTGAAAAACATCGGCTAATTTTTAGTGTAGGTGATGGGTGCTCCGAAAAATGTGACAGCTGTTTGTGTTTTTATTATTAATAAATAGAAGCCGTGCTATTTTTCTGTAGTCATTCATCGAACATAGACAGCAGAAAAGGAGTCGAAATGCAATCAGATAAGTTAATTTCTGAATTACTTCATTTAACCTCATTTTGATAACCTATAAAGAATACATATCTTTTTGTGGTCACTTCTTTTTTTCTTTCAGCATTGCATGTGAGGACGGGACGAACTCTTTGAGGACTAATTGTAAGCGGAATTAATCTTTCTATATACATATTGGAGAATCCAAGTCGTGGGAGAAGAACAAAAACATCGGAGTAACTACAATATCGGGGTAACTATAATACTTTATTTCTATTTTTTTCTCATCGGTGCTTGCCCTCTACCTTCCTACTACAAGTTTCGATTTATATACTAAATTTTATTTTATTTTTAGTTCATCGCCTCCACTCCATCGCCTTCGACTTCTTCTACCCAGTGAGGATTTCTCACGGACCAATAGTGGGCGTTGTGATTATTTACTAATCCTTCGTTGTAGAATTTCGATTCATCTGTGAACAAAATCTTCTGACGAACGAGGGATCGTCCACTTGCCATTCCAAAAACCAGTCGGAATAGTTCATTCGTCGAGCTGTATCTGCTTTCTTCGGTGCATGTATGTACTTCATTTTAAAAGGATGAAAATTCTTTTCTATTTCTTATAGTCTTATTCTCTCTAGGAGAGCATCGATGTTCCACTGCTCTCGTATTCTTTCAGGTTTTTCTAAAATAATTATAGAAGTCATATATATAATTCAGTTCTGACAAGTACAATCTTATCGAGCTGTCTTATCGAGCTGTATCTTTCAATGTAATGATTCCAAAATGTTTCTATAACGTTTTGCAACTTTGTGAATTTATCGAGAAAGATATATTTCTAACATAGGGTAGTGTTCAAAAATATTGCAAAATATCGCAAGAATATCAGAAAAATTACTTGTAAAGACGTATTTTATGGGATGTAATTTCTTAATTAAATATGTGTTAAGATAATCTATCTATATATATAAAAATGAATGTTTGTCTGTCTGTCTGTCTGTCTGTATGTCTCGTATGCCTTCCTAAACCGTTCATCCGATTGCGATGAAATTTTGGGAAATGGTTGGACGCATGCCTGCGATGGTTTCTGAGTTAGTAAATCTTATACAGGGTGTTCAAAAAGTCCCGGTACGGCCGATTATCTCAGCGGGAAAACATTTTAGAGAAAAATGTTTAATACAAAACTTTAAGGATTTTCCCTTGGCTACCCAGTGGTCGCATTGGATTTGACATTGACCGTGACCTTTAAGGTAATATCAAATGCCTTCCTAAACCGTTCATCCGATTGCGATGAAACTTTGGGGAATGGTTGGACGCATGCCCGCGAAGATTTCTTATTGTTAGTAAATCTTATAAAAGGTGTTCAAAAAGTACCGGTACTGATGATTATTATGCCTTCCTAAACCGTTCATCCGATTGCGATGAAAAGTTGGGGAATGGTTGGACGCATGTCCGCGAAGGTTTCTGAGTTAGTAAATCTTATAAAAGGTGTTCAAAAAGTACTGGTACTGATGATTATTATGCCCTCCTAAACCGTTCATCCGATTGCGATGAAAAGTTGGGGAATGGTTGGACGCATGCCCGCAAAGGTTTTTGAGTTAGTAAATCTTATACAGGGTGTTCAAAAAGTACCGGTACGGATGATTATTATGCCTTCCTAAACCGTTCATCCGATTGCGATGAAAATTTGGGGAACAGTTGGACGCATATCCGCGAAGGTTTGAGTTAGTAAATCTTATACAGGGTGTTCAAAAAGTACAGGTACGGATGATTATTTGCCTTCCTAAACCGTTCATCCGATTGCGATGAAACTTTGGGGATTGGTTGGACGCATGCCCGCGAAGGTTTCTGAATTAGTAAGTCTTATAAAAGGTGTTCAAAAAGTACCGGTACTGATGATTATTATGCCTTCCTAAACCGTTCATCCGATTGCGATGAAAAGTTGGGAAATGGTTGGACGCATGCCCGCGAAGGTTCTGAGCTAGTAAATCTTATACAGGGTGTTCAAAAAGTACCGGTACGGATGATTATTATGCCTTCCTAAACCGTTCATCCGATTGCGATGAAAATTTGGGGAACAGTTGGACGCATATCCGCGAAGGTTTTTGAGTTAGTAAATCTTATACAGGGTGTTCAAAAAGTCGAACTATACTTGACCTAAATTTGACCTCCGCTGACAATAAAGGTAACATGAAAAAAATGGTCAAGGACACATTTGAACGTGAAAAAAAATTAATTTGACCTCGATATAACCTTGAAGGTCATGGTCAAGGTCAAATCCAATATGACCATTGCGTAGCCCGGGAAAAATACTAAAAGTTTTGTATTAAAAATGTATTTAAACAATGGTGGACGGACAAAATCAATCCACAATCTACCCGTGCGAAGCCGGGACGGGCTGCTAGTCTATATATATAAAAATGAATGTTTGTCTGTCTGTCTGTCTGTCTGTGTGTCTGTCTGTATGTCTCTTATGCCTTCTTAAACCGTTCATCCGATTGCGATGAAATTTTGGGAAATGGTTGGACGCATGCCCGCAATGGTTTCTGAGTTAGTAAATGTTATACAGGGTGTTCAAAAAGTCCCGGCACGGCCGATTATCTCGGCGGAAAAACATTTTAGAGAAAAATGTTTAATACAAAACTTTAAGGATTTTCCCTTGGCTACCCAGTGGTCGTATTGGATTTGACCTTGACCGTGACCTTTAAGGTAATATCAAATGCCTTCCTAAACCGTTCATCCGATTGCGATGAAACGTTGGGGAATGGTTGGACGCATGCCCGCGAAGGTTTCTGAGTTAGTAAATCTTATACAGGGTGTTCAAAAAGTACCGGTACTGATGATTATTATGCCTTCCTAAACCGTTCATCCGATTACGATGAAAAGTTGGGGAATGGTTGGACGCATGCCCGCGAATGTTTCTGAGTTAGTAAATCTTATACAGGGTGTTCAAAAAGTACCGGTACGGATGATTATTATGCCTTCCTAAACCGTTTATCCGATTGCGATGAAACTTTGGGGAATGGTTGAGCGCATGCCCGCGAAGGTTTCTAAGTTAGTAAATCGTTTACAGGGTGTTCGAAAAGTACCGGTACGGATGATTATTATGCCTTCCTAAACCGTTCATCCGATTGCGATAAAACTTTGGGGAATTTTTGGACGCATGCCCGCGAAGGTTTCTGAGTTAGTAAATCTTATACAGGGTGTTCAAAAGTACCGCACTGATGATTATTATGCCTTCCTAAACCGTTCATCCGATTGCGATGAAAAGTTGGGGAATGGTTGGACGCATGCCCGCGAATGTTTCTGAGTTAGTAAATCTTATACAGGGTGTTCAAAAAGTACCGGTACGGATAATTATTATGCCTTCCTAAACCGTTTATCCGATTGCGATGAAACTTTGGGGAATGGTTGAGCGCATGCCCGCGAAGGTTTCTAAGTTAGTAAATCGTTTACAGGGTGTTCGAAAAGTACCGGTACGGATGATTATTATGCCTTCCTAAACCGTTCATCCGATTGCGATAAAACTTTGGGGAATTTTTGGACGCATGCCCGCGAAGGTTTCTGAGTTAGTAAATCTTATAAAAGGTGTTCAAAAAGTACCGGTACTGATGATTATTATGCCTTCCTAAACCGTTCATTCGATTGCGATGAAAAGTTGGGGAATGTTTGGACGCATGCCCGCGAATGTTTCTGAGTTAGTAAATCTTATACAGGGTGTTCGAAAAGTACCGGTACGGATGATTATTATGCCTTCCTAAACCGTTTATCCGATTGCGATGAAACTTTGGGGAATGGTTGAACGCATGCCCGCGAAGGTTTCTAAGTTAGTAAATCGTTTACAGGGTGTTCGAAAAGTACCGGTACGGATGATTATTATGCCTTCCTAAACCGTTCATCCGATTGCGATAAAACTTTGGGGAATTTTTGGACGCATGCCCGCGAAGGTTTCTGAGTTAGTAAATCTTATACAGGGTGTTCAAAAAGTCCAGGCACAGCTGATTATCTCAGCGGAAAATCATTTTAGAGAAAAACGTTTAATATGAAACTTTTAGGATTTTTCCCTGGCTACCCAATGGTCATATTGAATTTGACATTGACAATGACCTTCTAGGTAAAATTCATTTTTTTAAATCCGAACCTCTATTTTATATACCGGAAATGGAAAGAGCGGGAAATTTCACGTTCAAATATGTCCTTGACCATTATTTCCATGTGACCTTTATGGTCAGCGGAGGTCAAATTGAGGTCAAATACAGTTCGGCTTCGTACCATGAAAGCTATGGGCCCTATACAAATTCTTTTTGATAGTAGGATTTAGGATTTTTTAGTGGCTGTACAATGGTGATATTGTATTTGACCTTGACCATGACCTTCATTTAGAATCTCCTACATCTGACATAATATTCCAAATCAGTTACACGAAAAACCCCTTAGTGCCAACCAAATTTAATCGAGGTAACAATCATCACTGGCAAATTCAAAGGCGAAGACGTCCTCATTCACGCATACTTATGATTTCCAACGATTTAACATTCGAATTCAAGCGGCTCCAGTTCCCTTTGCGTCTTGCTTTTGCTATTACCATCAACAAATCACAAGGTCAATCGTTGACTATTGCTGGCTTAAATTTGAAAAATTCATGTTTTTCACACGGCCAATTGTATGTGGCTTGCTCCAGAGTTGGCACACCGAAAAATTTACACGTTTTTACTCCAAATAAAAAAATAAAAAACATTGTCTATCCGCTGGCCTTAAAATAAATTAATAAAAGAAATATACTTTCCAATTTAAATTAAATACATGTGTTTTTTTAGCGGAGCATGGCTCCCTACCTATGAGTACAGATATCTGCTAAAAATTCATTAAATGACGACCAAAATCAATCCACAATCTACCCGTGCGAAGCCGGGACGGGTTGCTAGTTTAACATAAATCTCACTTTCGTAATTTCTGTCGGTTATGAGACTGCTGGATTACCGTACCTTTGGTCCAATATTGAAAATAAATCTTCTCAAGGGGCCATCTATATATTACGTAAGACGTTTGAGGGGGAGAGAGGGGGGGTGTGAATATTTCTTACACTGCATGTAAATACAGTGTTAACTGTATGTACAAGTATCTTACACTGGGGGGAGGGGGGGTCAACAAGAGGCCAAAAACGTCTTACGTAATATATGGATGGCCCCCAAGGCTGAATACGATTTGGGCATGTTTCAGCGTACAATTAGCTAGATCCAGCTCGACGAATGAACTATTCCGACTGGTTTTTGTAACGGCAAGTGAACGATCCCTCGTTCGTCTGAAGATTTTGTTCACAGATGAATCAAAATTCTACAATGAAGAATTAGTGAATAATCACAACGCCCACTATTGGTCCGTGAGAAATCCTCACTGGGTAGAAGAAGTATGCAGTCGAAGGCGATGGAGTGGAGGCGATGAACTAAAAATAAAATAAAATTTAGTATATAAATCGAAACTTGTAGTAGGAAGGCAGAGGGCAAGCACTGATGAGAAAAAATAGAAATAAAGTATTATAGTTACCTCGATATTGTAATTACTCCAATGTTTTTGTTCTTATCCCACGACTTGGATTCTTCAATATGTAGAAAGATTAATTCCGCTTAGTCCTCAAAGAGTTCGTCCCGTCCTCATATGCAATGCTGAAAGAAAAAAAGAAGTGACCACAAAGATATGTATTCTTTATAGGTTATCAAAATGAGGTTAAATGAAGTAATTCAGAAATTAACTTATTTGATTGCATTTCGACTCCCTTTCTGCTGTCTATGTTCGATGAATGACTACAGAAAAATAGCACGGTTTCTATTTATTAATAATAAAAACACAAACAGCTGTCACATTTTTCGGAACACCCATCACCTACATTAAAAGTTAGCCAATGTTTTTCAAATTGATACGTCTCTTTGGTTTGAGTCCGGGCTATCGGGGTTTGAGTCCGGGCTAACGAAATTACCATTAAATTACAGGAATCGTCGGTATCTCCTAAGCGCCGAGCGATATGCAACCCATTTGGGTGAAATATATCGTCGCGGTCATTGGAAGAGTAAACAGTATATCCGATGGCAAACTCCAACTTTTGAATTTCCCTGACATTTGGCCGGATTAGAATTGGATTCGGGTGAGTGCGCTGCGGTCTTACGAGCCGAGTGAGAAGTGTCAAACGTCTGATCTCCAAGTAGCTGTCAATTCGGGAGATCGAAGCGTCTAACCTCGAAATCGTTAATTTATAAATAATGATAAATAATGCGTAGAAGTAATAAGAAATAATAATTCGGGTTTCTTCGATGAGATTCCTCAAATATTTAAAAATCGGTGTCCGATTTGCCAATAACTGTTGCTTCAACTTCCAGAGATATTAAGTATTACTACAGAACGAGTAGGTTAGAAGATTTTCATGAAGACTCGCGCTATTCTAACATGGAATCTCGTACAGGTGCATTCGAAGAGGATCTAGCTCGTGTCCTGTCCGTAAAAAGATGACTCGATGGACATCGGAGAATGTCAGGCTTGTCACCGAGCGCCTATTACCCACGGTACATTAATTGCAATACGCGCTTCTCGTTTCATTCAACTATTCCAGCGTTAAATAACTTTTACTTCTTTCAGGGTAATAACCTTTCATGAACTGTTCGTGGTAGGAGGCAGCGATCGATAATAGAGACTCGTCGTAGACAAGTTCGTCTATTAAAACTAAAAGGCAATTCGGTGTGCCGAACTAGCTACTACTGCGATAATGTGCCCGAGCTCGCGGTCTATTCTGCAATTAACGTTAACATAATCGTGATTATGCTCGGGTGATTGGTGTTCCAAAAGAGGTAAGTTGATACTAAACATCGGATGCTGTAAGCTGATAACAAAATAACAAATTCAGACCTCGAATTATACTCTGTTTATGCACTTATGATTTTAAATAAATTCATACACATATGATACCACCAGTATATAGTGGACAAAATATGAATTCTCTCTCTCTCTCTCTCTCTCTCTCTTAAACGCGGCAAGTTCTTTTTTATTAAAATTTGTTAATAAATTTTCAGCCGAATTTTTTAGTAACTTGATTTATAATAATTTTCCTTTCACATGATTCCTTTTACTTTTTATATATAAATCTTGAACATGGCGATCTTAATTGATTTCAAATCTTTTTTGGGGAGTATTTTACGTATCAATTTTTGTTGGCACTGAATGAACATGCCGCCTTTTTTACAGAGGATCTGTTTTTGTGGGGGGTCAAGTATACGAATATTAACTATAAATAACTGTTTTCTCGGTGTATAATTGCTATACAGAGAGAAAACTCGTTGCTATTGGGAATCGACATGGGGGCGTGGCCTAACCAATATGGCGCCGAATAAGACCTAAACCAGTCGAGAATACACGCGATTTTTGAGAAAGCACTAAAAATATTAATAACTGTGGATCACATTTATGATTGGGCCCAAACAAATCCTTCCAATCGCAATGTGGTTGAAGGAAATCGTGTCCTTAATGCAAACCACATTATAAAAATTTGGTAAAAATATGGAAAATGTGACACCCGGTTGTATCAGTTTGACAGCTTTCTGTCTACAAACGTCTCACTTAACCCTGGAGTGGTCGCGCCACTAAAATAACACGAGCGGTCGCGCCTAGTCTCTCAGACCCATTATTATTTTTGTAGGTTTTTTTATACCTCTAGGGAATTGTACAACTTTTGCTTTTGTGTAAGTTTATTAGATTATAGAATAATATATAAATTTTCAAATTATAAAAACTAATATGATTTAATAGAAAAATAAAATATAAGTAATAAAGATAAACCAGTAATTAACTTATTTTCGTATATAAAAACGCATTTATAAACAATTTTGGCATATAAATTGTGAGTGTTTCAGACATATAAATTTTTTGCAAGATTTACAAAAAAATCTAGTTTTACTTTGTTTTACACAAAGATAACATCTCTTTCTGACATTAGGATTCTCAGGATCCCCCCTAGGATGGTCAGTTGAGGTACCTGCTACAATTTCTCTTCTTTGGCGTACCTCTAGTGGTAGATTCCTTAGAGCTGCTCTTCGTTTCAATTGTTCCTCGGTTAATGCTAAAGCCAGTTTCTTTAGATTGATGCGTCGGAATATTTCTTCATTGGGATTATTTTGGATGTATATTATATAAGAATTTATAGCCCCAATATTCATCAACGTATAAAAAACAACCATGGGCCACCTCCTGGTGTTCCTCGATACGTTGTAGTTTGAACAATGTTGATCTACGGTATCAACTCCTCCTTTAGTTGAATTATAGAACATTATGATATCAGGCTTACACTTGTCTCCACTTTCTGGATCAATTTTGTCGTCATGATGCATTGAAGATGCTAGTATAACATTTTTCCTCTTTTTTGGAACATACGACACAATTGTTGTATTCTTCGAAAACCCAAGCATACTGCTAAATTCTGGCCGATCCTTCGTATTTACAAATTCCAATGGTAATTCTTTCTTATTTTTCTTTACGGTTCCGACAAAAGTTAGCTGATGGTTTTTTAGAAGCGATGTTATCAATCCAAAGGAAGTGAACCAATTATCACACGTTAAATTGCGGGATGTACCAGATATTGGAGAAATTAGACGTTCAACAATAGCTTGCGTGCTGTTTTCAACCTTGTACGGCCCTTCTGGTTGTTGTCCGACGTAAATTTCTAAATTCTTTGTATAATGCATCTTAGCATCCACAAGAGAGAAAATCTTTATCCCATATTTACTTGGTTTCGAAGGGATATATTGTTTGAAGGCACAACGCCCTCGAAAGGCTGGTAACATTTCATCGATTGTTACAAAATCACCAACGTTGTAGGTGTCCTTACAATGTTTTACAAAAATATCGAATATGTCCCTTACGGCGGCTAATTTGTCTTGTTCTTTCCTTTGATCTCGCGTTAACCGGTCATCGAAACGAACACACCTCAATAAAAAGAGAAACCGCTTTTTCGACATAGTCAACCAAAACCTTTCTACTCCACAACTAGATTTGTCCCATAAATCTTCCACACTTAGACGACTGGTTTTTAGAAAGCCACTCATATATAATAGACCCAAGAGAGCTTTTATTTCCACCGCATCCGTAGGGCGAGCATCCCTTTCTCTTGTGTATTTATCGGCTATTTCCCGAATATACTTATTTGTATTTTCTACAATAATATTCAGAAATTTCTCCGGAAAAAACAGCTCCCAGGTTTCCAAAACAGACGTCGCATGCTTTTCAAAATTAGCGACACAAGGCAGTTTCGTAGTAATATTGCATTTTGGGGTACGAATTCTCTTACTTGTGCAGTGTTTATTCCACTTTGTGATTTTATCACGACCGATATAATAAGTACACTTAATTTTTTTTTCAGGAATTTATATTTCTTCATCACTAGAGTCACCTTCTTGTTCCGTGGCAGAATCCTCTTCTCGCATTTCAATTTCTTCTTGTTCTTCTTCCGACTCATCATCATATTGTATATCTGAATCTGCTTCATCAAAGAGTCTCTGTAACCGTTCACATTCTTTTTGAACATTCATTTTTACACTAGCGTACGCTTCAACTGAAAATGACTCGAGAATATACACTTCACTCTCTGAATGCCGCCGCAATACTGGCATACACGAGCGGTCGCGCCTAGTCGGACAGGCCCTACCCCCTCTTACTTGCAAGCCATTCGCCTGATTTGACCGCTGTTGGTAAACAATGTAGGTAATAATGTTCTATGAAGGTACTACCAGCTGCAGCATTCTAACTGAGGTTATTTTAAAATTATTCAACAATGTAAAGGAGCGGGGTCTGTTAGACTAGGCGCGACCACTCCAGGGTTAAAAGATGCACCGCATGAAATTAATGGAGAAATTGAAAGAAGCGGAGTTATAATCTCCATGAAGTGTTTCTGTAGGGCTGGTCTCTCAAAAAAGTGCAAACATGTACTTGCAACACTTCTTTATTGCTCACGGCGAGTTCTTAAACTAAAAACGAGTCTGCTAGTACTCGAGACACTGATGTGTAAACATCTAGTGAGCGAGATTTGATAGCTAAAATAAATCGGCTTATGATAGCTAAAAAAAATAAATAAGTGAGTCGGAGTAGAGCCGATCGACGAGGAGTTACTCCAACTCACTTACTGTACATGGCGAACACCACTTCCATAAAATATTGTTCTGCCAGATGTTTACACATCAATTACAAGTTAGAATGACTAATTGATGTGTAAATATCTGGCAGAACAATGTTGTATGGAAGTGGTGTTCGCCATGTACAGTAAGTGAGTTGGAGTAACTCCTCGTCGATCGGCTCTACTCCGACTCACTTATTTATTTTTTTTAGCTATCATAAGCCGATTTATTTTAGCTATCAAATCTCGCTCACTAGATGTTTACACATCAGTGTCTCGAGTACTAGCAGACTCGTTTTGTGTTTTTTTACGAAGGGAGGCGTCGCAAGTACTACAAACGAGGGCTGTTTCGAAGTTTATTTCAGGAAAATCGACTGCAAGGATATCCTTTGAACATAGCGGTGGTGCTCTTATGTTTGTGTCATACCATAGTCGATCACATACGCTACACACTGCGCCGAAGTTAGTATCGAGGAACTTCTTACTGAACTCAGTGTGGGCTTTAGTGTGTTTAGAATAATCCACGTAATCATTATTAATTTCTTCACTTGGATTTTCTACAGAATTCTCGATAATCGCCGTCGATGTCGACGGTCCTATATTAAATCCTAATGCTGGAGGTCTTAACGTAGCGTGGCTTACGATTTGTGGAACCTGAGTTGATCGACTTGTGGATGGCACAGAATCCAGAGTAGAATTAGCCATACGTGCTCTCCAATCTTGTGATCGCTCGGTACTAGTTCGAGCAGCGTTTCGTGATTCCACTCGCCCAGCACTCAACTGTTCTTCACGTTTCCGTTTTCTATACACTCGCTGATATTCTGCTTTTTTACCCATTTCTGTGAAAATAAGGAATATTTATTCATTAAATCAATTGTATAATATATATGTATATATGTCATGGCAATATTTCGTAACCTCAAAATACTCTAAAAATACTCTAATAACATCGCACAGTACAGCATTTAATATTTGCAGTAAAATTCTGTAATAATAATACTTACTGGCAGCTTCAGTCGGAGTGGATTAATTCACTGCTGTTGCATACCGAGCCGGTCCAGGTCGTCTGTAGATGGCGGGTCGTGGCCATGGAGCGCTAAACCACTCTGCTTCATAGGTGCGGAAACGGGTAACGAATAAACTGAACACTGCACTCACTATAAGACTGATATGGATATATTCAAGTGATACAAGATGCGTTGATGACTGATACAATTAAGAGAAGGCAAGAGAAGACGCCGGAAGCCTCCTGGCTTCGTCTTACATAGTTCGGAACGTAGCAACTTTTCGATCAACGGAGGGGATAGCGTGGGCGACGCTATCCACCCTGATTAGCTAATTAGAGGGGAGTGGTGGAACAGCCGATGACGCTGGGGCTGTCGGGGTCCGTGTCCGAAGGTCGAAGGTACCGTTGCTAACTTTACGCTTTCCCGAGCGCCGCACTCACGGATCAAGAATGTCGACCGCGAGGACCCGCCAGGCTACCTTGAACGGTTAATTGTTTCTCTCGTACCTGGATAAGCCAGGTACTGCATTACCGTATGTCCCGCACAGAACCGCACGCAGTTACAGGGACCTTGAAATTTTCTTTCGGCCGTGCTTGGTCGATATTCGAGCAACTTTTACCGGTAGGTAGAAGTCGAGTCGGTATAAAGTCGGTAGAGTTGGTATCAGTTCGGGAGATCGAAGCGTCTAACCTCGAAGTCGTGGATTTGTGAATTATGGTGAGTAATAACCATTATTCATAATTCATAAATTCACGGTTATATACATACGGTACGGTATTCCGTAAGAAACGCAACAAGCGACATTTACCGTCGGCAGTATTTGCCAACGGTGCACATGTAAAAGACTCAAACACCATCGGCAAATACTGCCGAAGAAAAATGTCGCTTGTTGCGTTTCTTACGGGACGTGCGGTACACGGTATTATGGTATATATAGATTATTTAGACAGAGATACAAGTATTAGCTGTTTACGGAGCGCGTGGGGAAGCTAGGAGAAAGTGACTAGGCTTGTGTGCGTCACCAATGCTAGCTGCGCTATTAGTAGGTTGTATAGCGATTTACTATATCGACATCATCGGCAAGAAAATGTAATACCACCCTAGGCCGCAAGCGCTGAAGTAGCTGCGCACGAATCACTGCGCACTAATCACATCCGGCTTCACATTTCCGTCCCAATTCCCGAGGTTTACCCTCATACCGCCGTAATAGATGTTTACACATCAAAAATGTGATAGTAACTTCTCAAGAAAATGAATTAAATAATAGATTTTTTTCTTGTAGCTATGATTTTGAGACATTTGAAGTTTTATCTTGTACTGATAAGCCCTGTAAATGGAAGAAAGCAATGCATCAGCAGGCATTAGCTCAATACGTGACACACCCTTTGAAGGAGCATAGCTGTTTCCAAACGCCTGTAAAGAAATTCAAATTAGACGATCAAAAAATTGCCATACTACAGGACGACATTCTTTAAGATCTTCCCGACTCCGCTTTTGCGAAACGCACGTTTGGAAGACATAGTCCCGTAGTTTTTGAAGGTGAGAAGGTGAAGCAGCTGACCGAGGTGGAGCGAGAGGCAACCAGAAGCGTTTGTGAGGCACCAGAGAGTGACATAATGAGGAAAATAGCAGAAGTCAAGTGCAAAGAAATACAATCTTGCTGCAAAAATACTTTAGAGGAACTGTCAGGTGATAGGAGAAAAATTTGTGAAGACACAAGACTGTTTTATGCAAACTGGCATAAAGAGCGACGATATCGCATAACAGGCTCTACCTGTTATGGCCTTTTCACGTACACGAAAAACAAAAATCCAAACTGACCAAAAAAGTGTAACGACCATATTACGTCAAAAGATTTCAAGAGTGAATTTACCGAGTATGGTAAAAAGATGGAAGGTAAAGCTCGAAAAAAATTCATGGAAGAAACACAAAAGCAAGTTTTCGAAGCCGGCCTAATCGTTTCGAAAATAAATCCATGGTTGGCCTACTCACCTGATGGAATCATTTTTGAGAATGGAAAACCTTCTCAACTACTAGAAATCAAGTGTCCCTGTAAGGGTCAGACGGTGGGAATCGATGAAGTGATAAAGGCTGAAGTAGGCAAAACTCTGATCGAAGGTGATCGAGGACTGCGATTAAAAACGAAACAAAAGTACTATGGACAAATTCAGCTGGGAATGGCGATTACAAATCTCCCAAAAACTTCTTTCGTTTTTTACGCAGACCACGATAAAAGTATATATACGTTGGAAGTTGAAATAGATAATATTTTTATTATGGAAATGTTGTTGGCTCTAAAACAAATGTATTATGATCCTGTTGCATGCAATTTGTGTGACAAAAAATGAGTTCAATGACAAAGAGAACACGGATAAGAACAATGTTTCATGAATAATTTATACCAAAAACAAATAATATGATAAACAATTAATGTACATTTTCACTGGGCTATTCCTCATTCATACGTCTAAAACATCGAAATATTTAATTACAAACATTTTTTCAGCGCTGTTTCATGAATGTATCAGCTTTTAGAATTGCACAGAGCAAAGGTTTATGGTACCACAAATTATTATAAAAATTTCTTCAGCATGTCCAACAAGCTGAGCAGGCATCGTCTCACCTACAACTTTGTACATTTTAGCCCTTTGATTTGATCGTTCTACATGAACTCGCGCTTTTGCTATTTTTGCTGTAATCATGGCTTCAGGTTTTGAGAATTGTTTTTTATCTCTTAAAAATGGTGGTCTTATTAGCTTCCAGTGGTTCTTGGCACATATTTCATCAATGGTAAAACCTTTATCGGCCATAATCGCATCACCAGGCTCTAACAAATGAATCAAATGACTCTGCTCAAATATTCTTGGATCCGAAGCCCTCCCACCCCAAGCTTTGCTTATGAACGTAATACTTCCATCAGGTGCTACACCAGTCATAAATTTTACAGTTCGAGCCTTTTTGTAATTAGAGTGAGTTATTAATTGACAACAAAGATTTTTGGGCTCTTGAATAAATATTTCTGTGCAATCAATGACGACTCTAACATCTTCAAAATCTTCAAAATAAAGTGGCATATTTTTTGATATTTCTTTCCTTGTAGGGCACTTAATCGCCACTTTCAATATCTCACTAAGAATATTAATCATCTAAAATCACGCGCCGGCAGTGAGTAGCAGAATAACAATTAAATAAAAGAGACAGAAATTGATATGAGATATTCTGCTTTAATTTTACATACGTCATAACTACTCTGTCATATAAGTTCATTTTAAAGTTACTTTGATCCAATTTTTCTCCAAAAGCCTTGATGATCATCTTTACTATACAATTTAGAACTTTAAAAGAATTTATTCCCGTTGCAGTACTAAGAGCTCGTTCATTTTTCAAAAAATCAGTAAATTTGCACATCAGGAAATCGCTCTTAACTTGAACCTCTATGTCGGTCGTCGGTGGAATATTTTTTTTGCGTTCATGCTCCTCCTTGATTGTCATCAACGGATCAACAGGACTGCTCAATTCCTTTTCATCATAGGTAAAGTCTGCTGGTTCTAGGACACCTTCACTTCCTAAAGCAGCAGAGCATTTCTCTTCCGATTGCGAGTCGATGTTAGTTTCGGAGGTGTTGACTCTTTTCGATCGTCTTTGTAGTTGTGCATTATCACGTTCTACATTCTTAGATGTACTCGGTAAATTACAGGACGGCATTGATGTTTTTTCTAAAATCCTCTTTTTCGATGGAATATCTGTAATAAATAAAAAAAATGTGAATAACTTTTATTATAGGTTAGGTGGCTCCAAAATCAAGTTTCAGCAATACATAATTAAACGCATACCTGGTAATATGTATTCAGGACTGGTTAATTCCTTTTCATCATTGGTAAAGTCTGCTGGTTCTGGGACACCTTCACTTCTTAAAGCAGCAGAGCATTTCCCTTCCGATTGGGAGTCAATGTTAATTTCGGAGGTGTTGGCTCTTTTCAATCGTCTTTGTAGTCGTGCATTATCAAGTTCCACATTCTTAGACGTACTTGGTAAATTACAGGACGGGATTGCTGTTTTTTTTAAAGTCCTTTTCTTCGATTGAATATCTGTAATAAAAAAAAAATGTGAATAAACTCTTAATATAATAGGTTAGGTGGCTCCAAAATCAAGTTGCAGCAATACATAATCAAACACATACCTGGTAATATGTAATCCTGTTTTGTGAAGTGTAAAGAACACACTTTTTTTCTTTCTGTAATATTTTCCACTTTTGTAGCACGTTGCCATGCCTTTAATTTATCTATTTTCTCTAATTTTCCAAACAGGTTTTCAATGTACACTACACGTTCATTTGGTTTTGGAAAACCGTGAAAACACAAGGATAAATGTTTTTTCGAATTACTTTCGCAGCCACTAACTGCACAAGACGTTACATATTTTTTTTTATTCGTTCTACGAAGCTCACACCACTCATTATATTCTTTAAACTTTTAAATTGTCACGTAAATTTCATTCACTAAACACGATCAACTGGGTACTTTATACGTAGCGTCATAATAATGGTTGCGGGATCCGCCACCAGGTAGCGAGCATTCAATGTCGATTCCCAATACGAGGAAACATCATAAGTCCTTGCATATAATGGATGTGACTTCGACTCTTCCTTACAAAGCAACGAGTTACGAGATGTTCTATAATGATAGTAGGTATAAACCCAGGTAGCACACTAACGTCGAAATGACGTTTTTCGAAGGTCAGTTCTGACGTCAGATGACGAAAAATATGACGTCATTTTAACGTCGCAAAGACGGCTTAATTGCACATCCACATGACGTCAGAAAAATTACGTCATAATGACGTTCTACCGTACGTTGTGATGACGTAAAAAATGACGGTTCTAAAAGGTTCGACGTAGGAAGGGGTCTGACGTATATCTTTTCATCGTGAGCGGTCACCCATCTAACTAGTGTCCGCACTTTTCGCTGGTTAACTTCGTTCATCGGTCGGTGTCCTCGAGCCCTCATCTGCTGCACGCTCCTGTGGTTAAGAATATTATTAGGTACTATTGGTGTTCATATGAAGTTTGATGAATAAATGTATATTGCTTTTCTTGTCAATAAGAAAGAGCTTGAATAAATATGATTTTATAATTGTATTATTCTTTTCTCAACATTTTTCTAAATTTATGATTGTATCTTTTGATAAATATTCTTGCGTAGACGCAAATTGATATTAATATCAATTTGCGTCTATGCAAGAAAGAAATAATAAATAAATAAATAAATATAAATAAATAAATAATTATAAATAAATAAATAATTATATGAATGTTTATTCATCCTACATTAATTGATTGTCTTTCATTTACTTTAATAATCTGTGCTTTTTAATAAACAGTATAGTTTATAACTTGCTCAACATACTCTGGAGACTCGAAATGAAATAATTTATTGATTTAATAATTGAACAAATTACAATTTTTGTCCAGTTATTCACAAATAAATTTTCAAGTCCCTTTATATGCTGGAGACCGAAATTTTTCTGTCTCGTTCGTCATTAAAAATGACAGAAAAGTTCCGTCAAAAAGACGTTGAATTTTGACGTCCAAGGTACGTCGTAAATATGACGTCCCTATGACGTTAATATTACGGCAACTGACGTCTGAAACCCTATACTGACCAAAAAATGACGTCCGAGACGTTACTTTAACGTCAGTGTGCTACCTGGGAAAGTACGTGCTTTTTTTTCTGGTATCGGTCAAAATATTCATTTCTACTGCTACTGGGACCTAACTGTTTACAATGAAATAAATATTCTAATAATTAATAAATATTTTCTCGTTCCAACGAAATATTGATTTCGCTATATTCAAGTATACGTTTATTAACTACAGATAAATTATTCCCTCAGTATACACACTCCCCCTTATATTTACGAGCGCGTGTAACGTCGGCTTCGGCGGAGACTTGGAAAAGTTTCCTCGTTCGCCCGCATCTCTCGATGTGGTATTAGTTCGAGACGGGATTTAGTTTATGTGTGTGCAACGACCCCTTTGTCTACGCGTAACCACCGATGGTCAGCGCCTTCGATCCTCGCCTCGCGTATACTCATCCCCGTCCAGCGGTAGCGCATCCCTTCTTTTCATGTTCCTACCTTTTTATTTTTCCTTTGACCTCCCTCCGCCATATACCCCTCTTCGACTTTGCCGGAGGCGAGGGAAGACGAAAGAGGCATCGCGAACTTTCTTTTTCTCCTTCTCCCTCAGCTTCGATAGCTTCTTCTTCTTCTTCTTCTTCTTCTTCGGCGAATTTGATTGTTGCCGCGAGCTGATAGTCCACTCCGATTCGATTCCCCTTTCAGCTAGCCCCCGCTTCGCTTGCGCGTTGGCCAAAAAAGCGTATCCATAACGTTCGCTCTCCGCGGTAAAAGTTCGGCACTCGCGCTCGACACGTTAACCGCGCGAGTGATCCTTTCCCGTGAACTCGTCCCCGGCTATCATGACTGCAAACTTTCCGTAGCTTCCGCAAAAGTCCGACCGACGGGGCGATTTTCGCGGGGGCGGCCTTTCGAAAAATCTCTGGCGTAAAAATCCCTCGGAAAACGGACGAGTCATGCAATTTCGCTCTTTATACAAACCGTTGTAGAACTTACACGTCAGCGCACACGAAAAGAAACAGGAAATTTTACTGCTTCATCCAGTAGCGCTGAGACTCGAACTCATTTTCAAGAATTTGTACCGAGGAAACGGTACTATGTACCTACTACTGACAGCAGTAAATAAAAATGTCTCCTCAGTACAAATTCTTGAGAACGAGCTCGAGTCTCAGCGCTACTGGATGAAGCAGTAAAAATTGCTGTTCTTTAAGTTCCGTGTTCCAGGTTCCATATTGGTAGGCGCAACCCGTTCGCTATGATTTCCTGTAGTTTCGTGGTAATACCAGCAGCCAAGATCTGAAACAAATGGCATTGCTTCAGGTACGTTTATACCGGGATACAAAATGTTGGCAACACGTTTATGGCTGTTGGCAACATCGCTGTTTTCAACATCAACATTGAGTGTTGCCAACACGATGTCACTGTTGGCAACATACTGTTGGATACATCGACTTGTATCCGGATACATGCGGTCAGAACCAGTTGAGCGTCCAAACGAAATAGAGAGAGAGTGTTGACATTTAAAAATGGAACCGTCAACAGAGTTTATCTATACTTTTCAATACAGCCTGAACCACCATATAAATACTGCGATGCAAAACTATAAATAATTGATCCGACGAATTCAGTAAAAAATGCCTACTTATGCACGACTGCCGTCAATTTTTAGCTGCCTTTCTTTTCAATCTAGAAAGAACATACACATGTGATGAGAGAGTACTGTTTTTTTAAATAAGAAATGCGATACGCCGTCCGGTCTACTATGTGAAAACTGTGCGGCCCGTATAATGTGGCATTCAATGAAAAATTTATGTAAGAAATATAGAGAGTAATGTGCACCGTTTAGAAATAAATCAACCATAGAACGTTTTTCTAAGTATCATCATAAATTTGTGTAACGTACTTTCATATTTAATCTTCCCTTTTAAATCTACATTAACATTATCGCTTTAAATCTTTCTTCGAATCATGTGTCCTTTCTCTCCTCCGTTTCTCCAGGCAGGCAGGCAGGCAGGCAGGCAGGCAGGCAGGCAGGCAGGCAGGCAGGCAGGCAGGCAGG
Source organism: Xiphydria camelus (assembly GCA_963678675.1). NCBI lineage: Eukaryota > Metazoa > Arthropoda > Insecta > Hymenoptera > Xiphydriidae > Xiphydria > Xiphydria camelus. The sequence goes on from OY783193.1 coordinate 30,248,999, forward strand.
CAGGCAGGCAGGCAGGCAGGCAGGCAGGCAGGCAGGCAGGCAGGCAGGCAGGCAGGCAGGCAGGCAGGCAGGCAGGCAGGCAGGCAGGCAGGCAGGCAGGCAGGCAGGCAGGCAGGCAGGCAGGCAGGCAGGCAGGCAGGCAGGCAGGCAGGCAGGCAGGCAGGCAGGCAGGCAGGCAGGCAGGCAGGCAGGCAGGCAGGCAGGCAGGCAGGCAGGCAGGCAGGCAGGCAGGCAGGCAGGCAGGCAGGCAGGCAGGCAGGCAGGCAGGCAGGCAGGCAGGCAGGCAGGCAGGCAGGCAGGCAGGCAGGCAGGCAGGCAGGCAGGCAGGCAGGCAGGCAGGCAGGCAGGCAGGCAGGCAGGCAGGCAGGCAGGCAGGCAGGCAGGCAGGCAGGCAGGCAGGCAGGCAGGCAGGCAGGCAGGCAGGCAGGCAGGCAGGCAGGCAGGCAGGCAGGCAGGCAGGCAGGCAGGCAGGCAGGCAGGCAGGCAGGCAGGCAGGCAGGCAGGCAGGCAGGCAGGCAGGCAGGCAGGCAGGCAGGCAGGCAGGCAGGCAGGCAGGCAGGCAGGCAGGCAGGCAGGCAGGCAGGCAGGCAGGCAGGCAGGCAGGCAGGCAGGCAGGCAGGCAGGCAGGCAGGCAGGCAGGCAGGCAGGCAGGCAGGCAGGCAGGCAGGCAGGCAGGCAGGCAGGCAGGCAGGCAGGCAGGCAGGCAGGCAGGCAGGCAGGCAGGCAGGCAGGCAGGCAGGCAGGCAGGCAGGCAGGCAGGCAGGCAGGCAGGCAGGCAGGCAGGCAGGCAGGCAGGCAGGCAGGCAGGCAGGCAGGCAGGCAGGCAGGCAGGCAGGCAGGCAGGCAGGCAGGCAGGCAGGCAGGCAGGCAGGCAGGCAGGCAGGCAGGCAGGCAGGCAGGCAGGCAGGCAGGCAGGCAGGCAGGCAGGCAGGCAGGCAGGCAGGCAGGCAGGCAGGCAGGCAGGCAGGCAGGCAGGCAGGCAGGCAGGCAGGCAGGCAGGCAGGCAGGCAGGCAGGCAGGCAGGCAGGCAGGCAGGCAGGCAGGCAGGCAGGCAGGCAGGCAGGCAGGCAGGCAGGCAGGCAGGCAGGCAGGCAGGCAGGCAGGCAGGCAGGCAGGCAGGCAGGCAGGCAGGCAGGCAGGCAGGCAGGCAGGCAGGCAGGCAGGCAGGCAGGCAGGCAGGCAGGCAGGCAGGCAGGCAGGCAGGCAGGCAGGCAGGCAGGCAGGCAGGCAGGCAGGCAGGCAGGCAGGCAGGCAGGCAGGCAGGCAGGCAGGCAGGCAGGCAGGCAGGCAGGCAGGCAGGCAGGCAGGCAGGCAGGCAGGCAGGCAGGCAGGCAGGCAGGCAGGCAGGCAGGCAGGCAGGCAGGCAGGCAGGCAGGCAGGCAGGCAGGCAGGCAGGCAGGCAGGCAGGCAGGCAGGCAGGCAGGCAGGCAGGCAGGCAGGCAGGCAGGCAGGCAGGCAGGCAGGCAGGCAGGCAGGCAGGCAGGCAGGCAGGCAGGCAGGCAGGCAGGCAGGCAGGCAGGCAGGCAGGCAGGCAGGCAGGCAGGCAGGCAGGCAGGCAGGCAGGCAGGCAGGCAGGCAGGCAGGCAGGCAGGCAGGCAGGCAGGCAGGCAGGCAGGCAGGCAGGCAGGCAGGCAGGCAGGCAGGCAGGCAGGCAGGCAGGCAGGCAGGCAGGCAGGCAGGCAGGCAGGCAGGCAGGCAGGCAGGCAGGCAGGCAGGCAGGCAGGCAGGCAGGCAGGCAGGCAGGCAGGCAGGCAGGCAGGCAGGCAGGCAGGCAGGCAGGCAGGCAGGCAGGCAGGCAGGCAGGCAGGCAGGCAGGCAGGCAGGCAGGCAGGCAGGCAGGCAGGCAGGCAGGCAGGCAGGCAGGCAGGCAGGCAGGCAGGCAGGCAGGCAGGCAGGCAGGCAGGCAGGCAGGCAGGCAGGCAGGCAGGCAGGCAGGCAGGCAGGCAGGCAGGCAGGCAGGCAGGCAGGCAGGCAGGCAGGCAGGCAGGCAGGCAGGCAGGCAGGCAGGCAGGCAGGCAGGCAGGCAGGCAGGCAGGCAGGCAGGCAGGCAGGCAGGCAGGCAGGCAGGCAGGCAGGCAGGCAGGCAGGCAGGCAGGCAGGCAGGCAGGCAGGCAGGCAGGCAGGCAGGCAGGCAGGCAGGCAGGCAGGCAGGCAGGCAGGCAGGCAGGCAGGCAGGCAGGCAGGCAGGCAGGCAGGCAGGCAGGCAGGCAGGCAGGCAGGCAGGCAGGCAGGCAGGCAGGCAGGCAGGCAGGCAGGCAGGCAGGCAGGCAGGCAGGCAGGCAGGCAGGCAGGCAGGCAGGCAGGCAGGCAGGCAGGCAGGCAGGCAGGCAGGCAGGCAGGCAGGCAGGCAGGCAGGCAGGCAGGCAGGCAGGCAGGCAGGCAGGCAGGCAGGCAGGCAGGCAGGCAGGCAGGCAGGCAGGCAGGCAGGCAGGCAGGCAGGCAGGCAGGCAGGCAGGCAGGCAGGCAGGCAGGCAGGCAGGCAGGCAGGCAGGCAGGCAGGCAGGCAGGCAGGCAGGCAGGCAGGCAGGCAGGCAGGCAGGCAGGCAGGCAGGCAGGCAGGCAGGCAGGCAGGCAGGCAGGCAGGCAGGCAGGCAGGCAGGCAGGCAGGCAGGCAGGCAGGCAGGCAGGCAGGCAGGCAGGCAGGCAGGCAGGCAGGCAGGCAGGCAGGCAGGCAGGCAGGCAGGCAGGCAGGCAGGCAGGCAGGCAGGCAGGCAGGCAGGCAGGCAGGCAGGCAGGCAGGCAGGCAGGCAGGCAGGCAGGCAGGCAGGCAGGCAGGCAGGCAGGCAGGCAGGCAGGCAGGCAGGCAGGCAGGCAGGCAGGCAGGCAGGCAGGCAGGCAGGCAGGCAGGCAGGCAGGCAGGCAGGCAGGCAGGCAGGCAGGCAGGCAGGCAGGCAGGCAGGCAGGCAGGCAGGCAGGCAGGCAGGCAGGCAGGCAGGCAGGCAGGCAGGCAGGCAGGCAGGCAGGCAGGCAGGCAGGCAGGCAGGCAGGCAGGCAGGCAGGCAGGCAGGCAGGCAGGCAGGCAGGCAGGCAGGCAGGCAGGCAGGCAGGCAGGCAGGCAGGCAGGCAGGCAGGCAGGCAGGCAGGCAGGCAGGCAGGCAGGCAGGCAGGCAGGCAGGCAGGCAGGCAGGCAGGCAGGCAGGCAGGCAGGCAGGCAGGCAGGCAGGCAGGCAGGCAGGCAGGCAGGCAGGCAGGCAGGCAGGCAGGCAGGCAGGCAGGCAGGCAGGCAGGCAGGCAGGCAGGCAGGCAGGCAGGCAGGCAGGCAGGCAGGCAGGCAGGCAGGCAGGCAGGCAGGCAGGCAGGCAGGCAGGCAGGCAGGCAGGCAGGCAGGCAGGCAGGCAGGCAGGCAGGCAGGCAGGCAGGCAGGCAGGCAGGCAGGCAGGCAGGCAGGCAGGCAGGCAGGCAGGCAGGCAGGCAGGCAGGCAGGCAGGCAGGCAGGCAGGCAGGCAGGCAGGCAGGCAGGCAGGCAGGCAGGCAGGCAGGCAGGCAGGCAGGCAGGCAGGCAGGCAGGCAGGCAGGCAGGCAGGCAGGCAGGCAGGCAGGCAGGCAGGCAGGCAGGCAGGCAGGCAGGCAGGCAGGCAGGCAGGCAGGCAGGCAGGCAGGCAGGCAGGCAGGCAGGCAGGCAGGCAGGCAGGCAGGCAGGCAGGCAGGCAGGCAGGCAGGCAGGCAGGCAGGCAGGCAGGCAGGCAGGCAGGCAGGCAGGCAGGCAGGCAGGCAGGCAGGCAGGCAGGCAGGCAGGCAGGCAGGCAGGCAGGCAGGCAGGCAGGCAGGCAGGCAGGCAGGCAGGCAGGCAGGCAGGCAGGCAGGCAGGCAGGCAGGCAGGCAGGCAGGCAGGCAGGCAGGCAGGCAGGCAGGCAGGCAGGCAGGCAGGCAGGCAGGCAGGCAGGCAGGCAGGCAGGCAGGCAGGCAGGCAGGCAGGCAGGCAGGCAGGCAGGCAGGCAGGCAGGCAGGCAGGCAGGCAGGCAGGCAGGCAGGCAGGCAGGCAGGCAGGCAGGCAGGCAGGCAGGCAGGCAGGCAGGCAGGCAGGCAGGCAGGCAGGCAGGCAGGCAGGCAGGCCGTTTTCGGCCGATCGTCAGAAGTCGACGCACGTTGTGAGTTGTGGCCATTAGAACCGGTGTGCGAGTTGTTCCAGAAAATAAAGTGCTGAAACTAATACATTTATGAAAAAAAAAACAATTATTTAAAAAGGTGAATTACTGTCTGGTGAAAGCGGCTTTTGAGGTAAGTGATTTTATTTAGAATTTTTAGGGATATGAGCGTGAGAGCACCCCGAATGTAATTATGTTGATGGACCTAACCTCCAAAGTTTGTTTTGCATGAAAATAAAAATGAATAATTTTTTTTTTTCACGCGAATAATCAACAAATAGTAGAGTGGAATATGACCAAATAAATATTCGCTTTTAATTGATGAATGGCACATTTGGGAAGACCAAACTGACCCCAGATGTCAATCGAATCGATTTCTTAGTCCATAAAAATTCCAAATTTGTAAAAACTACAAAGATTTATGGGGAATTTTGTGTGTCATTTGTTCTTCTGAGCAGAAAAGTGTGAGGAACGATTTGACGGGGAAAACCTAGGGGCTGCGCGGGCCGTTAACGGAACATCCCCGATAACGCACGGACGACCATACCGATCGTCCGACTAACCAGCAATAAGCCTTATGGTTATTCTCAGTATAGCGCTATACCGCGTTTATACCTGTTGGTAAAACCGGCCCTAACAGGACACCGACGCTACCTGAGAACGCACGGTGATCGGCTCGGAACAACAGCTCGGTGGTCATTCTCTCCTTCGAACATCGCAAGAGCTACCTACTTCGGCAAAGAGCCGAAGTCAAGTCGCAGTCACATTCTTCATCACGTTGTAACTCAGTCGGATTCATCAATAAACTGTTCTTTCGGGAAATATTTCCTACAAAAGCTGTCGAATTTTCAATAGTAATGAACGCGTAGCAAGGAAGTTAGAAATACTCGTCGTTTGCAGCGACCGTTCACTACCTGGCCGCAATAAACTACTATTTCTGGCACAGGCAAGCGCGGGTACGTACCCCGATACCGCGACTTTCTCCGTGATGCGAATTTTTCGGCACTGCACTGGTACGAACGACGCGGAACGACGCGGACGCTCGATAGCAACGGTCACAAGTAAATGCACTTAGCTCAAATGTCAGTAAAAGAATTCAATTCCCGATATTAAACAAGTAATTAGAACAAAATATATGAAAATTTCCATACAATTTTTAATTTAATAATTAATTTTCACTCAATTCGCTATTTACATTACCGTTGGTGGCGCCACCGTTCGTAAGTATCATGGCGGCGAATGGAAGTATAGACACAATCGCGGCCATAAAGTTTTTAATTTTGTATGCGTTTAATTGAGAATTCGTGTGTTTATTTACATATTTGCACTGTCCCTATGACCTGAAGGTGAAAATTAAAGATTATTATAAGTTAACAACGGTTACATTCTTAACGGCGTAAGTAATTAGACTGCTTTTATGCTTAATATTCCATTCAAGTTTTGCAACTTTTTGCAGCCAAACCATGGCGTTTTTATCACTACAAACGCTGTTCGAATATTTGAAAGCAACGCCTAGTTGTTAATAAAATCAAAACACGAACATTTAGGGAGTCGCCCGTTCTCCGCTGCTGTGGCTATACTACCAACAGCAGTTTCAAAATTCGTCACAAGAGAGCGCTTCACTTAATGTAAATAGCGAATAAGGTGAAGAAAATTTGCTCGCGGATAAATAAAAAATATAAAAACGTAAAATAAAAAGTCTCAAATTGAACGGTGAATTTATATTCTAACTGGTGGGAAAAAATAATCCTTGAGGTTAGTAATAATTTCAGTAGAGGTTAGTATATTTTACCGTACCGGTGCAGCAGTTTCTACCCCGAAAACAGTTAAGTCTCTCTGATTGTTTGACACCTTCAGTCTATCTCAGCCATAATTTTCATCTATTCCAACCACATTTTTTATTTGAGACAGAGGTCACATTTTACTTTCGAGAACATGAAAAACTCTTTGAATGCATGATATTTTTTGCTGTATTCACAAAATGCAAAACGATTACCGTACCGGTTGGGTATTTTTTTCCTGAATTTCAGAACAAATAGTACTAACGATTTCCCTCCGTGTAGTATTAATATAAGAATAAATTTTAGTTACCTTAGCAATACGTATATCTATTTTAGCTATGCGTATAGTTATTTCAGCTATACATTCTAGTTATTTCAGCAATACATATTGCTCTTGTTACTATTTGGTATTGCTATATTAACTATACTGTCTACCAGATTATGGTGAAAGAAATATTTCGTTGGGCCGAGTAAATATATATTAATTATTAGAATGTCTCTTTCTTAAGATAATACTTCTGTTGCCTGTAGTAGTTTTTAATTAATTTTTTATTCTTCGAAGAGGAACCGAAACGTCAGACGTCTAGTGATTCTTTGGGTTGTTTGGCCTGATTATTACCTAGTGAATGTCTCTTTCTTTCAAACAGAACTAAAGCAATAGTCATAGAATATTTATTTGGCCCAAAGAAATATTTCTTTCGCCATAATCAAGTATATGTATATTAACTATAAATAAACTGTGTTCTACTGAGATAAATATTCATTAACTATTGCTTTATTTCTGTTTGAAAGAAAGAGACATTCACTAGGTAATAATCAGGCCAAACAACCCCAAGAATCACTACACGTCTGACGTTTCGGTTCCTCTTCGAAGAATACAAAATTAATTTCAAACTACTACAGACAACAGAAGTATTATCTTAAGAAAGAGACATTCTAATAATTAATACCATATATTTACTTGGCCCAACGAAATATTTCTTTCACCATAATCAAGTATACATTTATTAACTATAAATAAACCCTTCTCTCAATGTAGTTACCTCATTTAGCCTTAAAGCATAGCTACCATAGGTATATCCATTGCTGTGCGATCTACAAATTTCTCTCAATGAAACATAACGGACGAGGTGCGCATATGGATACGGAACCAGCTATGCTAGCGTGTAAGTTCTGCAATAGTTTGTATATCTAATCCGACGCACGAGCAGCGAAACTCGCGCGCGGGCGGAATCTTTTTCTTCGTCTCTTCCCGATCGATCTTTCCTTCCGCGGGTTCGGCCCTCGCGAAGATATCTCCACCCAGAGCCTCTCCATTTTCGTCCCGCGGAGTGGAGTGCGAGTCGGCCAAGCGTGGAAATAGAAAGATAGATAAACGAGGCCGGTCCGTCCACCCGCCTCTGCACGAAGGGTAGCTCGCTTCCCGGGGACGCTCTGCGCGAGCCGGGGAGAGATAAATAATATGTCCGTCTCAGCCCCGAGAGGAGGGTAATTAATTCGTATAATATGCCGCAGTTAAGCAGGCCATTCGTAACTTTCCCCGACTCGACCTCCGAGTTCGACCAACCCAGGATGGCGATGCCACACGCGGTAAAACTGAAATAATTTCATCTCCCGTCGAAGCAAAGAGAATCGAGCTTTCAGACTTTCTAGTTGCAATTTCCAACACGTCAACGATAGCCTACCGCCACCGCGTCTCCACTCTTCGAGTTCTTAACGCGCGTATCCCGCCTCGTACCGACGGATAAATCTCGAAAAACGATCCAGTTTGCACCCCTCCGCTAGCAGAGGGCATAACTCACTCCTATCTCAAAATACATAGGTAACTCGCCAGTTTAAAAGTAAACTGTTTACAGCGCGTGCTATCCCGCGAGCGCGCGGGGTTTTCAACCCCGTCCCCGGGAGCGTGCAAGAGGGGAGGAAAAAGGGTGAGTTCCGCGCGGCTGGTATCGAAAAGGCAGTCGCGGGCATTTCGGGCCGCGTTATCTAAACGCGCCGTGAGTTTTCGCGTCGAGAAACCGGGTGGCTTCGGAGTTTGCCGCGCTGTTTAGCCATTTATTCTTTATAGTGGTGAGCTACGGGGAGCGGCGAGGCGGAGAGAGGTGCGCGGTGGCTGCGCGAAGGGGGGATCGGATCAAGATATAACCACGGGGAGAATTACTCGCAGGCTCCGGTCGCGTTATATCTACGTTGGCTCGGCGGCTGGGGTAGATCGTGGTGGGGGAAGCCGTTTGGTTCGGGGCGGCAGAACCGGGGGTGTGCAGCCGAGGAGCGGCTCTTTAATGGCCGGATCTCGGAAATTGTGCGCACATATATCTGCCGGCAGATTTATGAAAGTGCTTTTCTTCTGAAGTGGGGAAAGCTGCTGTTGGTTGCGCTGCTCTGCCTCGCGGGGCTTCTGCCGTCTCGTTGCCGCTGCCGCCGTTGGTGCCGCCCGCCGCGTGTGCGCTGCCTGGTGCTGCTACCGCTATTACCACTACCACGGTCGCAACCTATCTGCCTCGCAGCCGCGCCGGTTTTGGTGAAGGAGCGTAGAGGGGAAATATACGCGCAACCCCTCTTGCACCCTCCGATTTCGAAGCTCCGCTTCGCCGCTGCTTCTCACCCTCCGATCCTCCTGCCTTTCTCGTCCTCGCCCATTCCCGCGTCCCGCCAGACCCCCTTCACCGCTTCCGCCGATTCTCCCTACCACCTCCGACCCTCTCTCTCTCTCTCTCTCTCTCTCTCTCACCCTCTCTCTCTCACCCTCTCTCCCTTCCTCTCTCTCTCTTTGTCTCCCTGCCTCTCTTTCCACCTCGCATTGGTGTAATTTTCCAGTGGGAGATTTATGCGACATTAAGGTGCGTTGTGTACCTTACAGCTACACAGCCTTTCGCCGCGCTGATTTATAGACATATTTGCCGACGACTTGCCATTGTGACGCGGGCGGCTAAGGGGAAGGAAAGGGGGGCTGAGACAAAGAGGATTTCGCGTCGGAGTGGAAACTGTATACGCGCGGAAATCGTTTTTTGGACGCCGCGGCCCGGTACCTGTACAAAATGAATCTTAGCATGCGTCTGTGCATTAATGGTTGCATGTGATCGAAGGGGGAAATAAATAAGTACGTTTTTGGATGCATTGGCCCCAGAAGGCGATGACAACGAAGTGATTATTGTTAGGCGACCTGATCGATCGAGCAGGGCGTAGGGAGGATTAGAAGGGTTGAGCTGAACATCAGAAACTGATACCGAAAGTTCGAAATCTACTTCAATGAGCGGACAGGGAAAATTATCTTCACAACAGCTCTTTAAAACAAAAATGAATAACGGACCAAAAACGTACCCTTTTACTTGCTCCTACAATCATGCAACCATTAATACATAGACGTATGCTAAGGTTTACCTAATATTATACTATATACCTGCGCAGTACCGGTATCCGCGAGAAATCGTGAAACGCGAGCTGATATCTACTTTTATCGATGATGGAGCTTAACAGCGGAACCGGAAACAGCGATCGCATGCGAATAACGTGGGAAAGAGGATCCGGACGTGATACCGAACGAGCGATCGAGGTACTGAGCGGAAACGAGTGTGGATTCGCTGCTCATCGTCGGTTCGATGCCTCGTGCGCGATGGAAATGCGGGTAAATATATATATTTATGAATCGTGCATCAACAAAAAAATTGTGTCTACAACTGCGCCACGTGGTCAAAGAATTTGTAGTCAATGTAACCGAATTTTGCTTAACATCATTAAATGAAGGTCGAAAAAATTAAGTTAATGTGGTAAATCCAACTGCACGGTATAGTGGACTTCCCACATTTAAAAAAATGGCTAAGGTATTGCGGAAGTCTGGGAAAAGTTGAACCAAAAAAAATATGGCTACGGATCCTATCCTAGACTTTCAGCTGGTAAATGATGCGCTCTTCAATTAGAGTTCAGATGTTTGTATGAGGTTATGTTGTAATCGATATATGTTTTTGTCAGTTGATATTATTTCAATCAAGAAATTGAATCAAAAAAGGTAGATACACAGGAAACCTACAGGTACGAGTACCTAAGTTTTACTTTTCAGCCGATATAAGAAAATTGTCTGGCTGAAAATCTGGGACACGATCCGTAGCCATACTTTTTTGGTTCAACTTTTCCCAGACTTCCGCCATATTTTAGCTATACTCTTTTTTTACACGAGTTGATTTAACTACTGATGCAATTGCTTCAAATATTTAAAAATTGAAAAAAACGGTTGGGTAATTGAATTAACTATATTATTCAGTTAATTATCAATTCCCAATTTATTTAACCAATATTTAGTTGCATCAACGGACATATTTTCTCAGTGTATGTAGATGTAGACTTGTTATACGTGTATACTGAAAAAAAAATTTAGTTGTTCCAACCAAATCGTTTGGGGGTTGAAAGTTAAATTTCGTTAAACTAACCATTATGTGTTTGGTTGAACTGTATATAGTAGGAATAATTAAACTTTTTTTCGTTCCATTCTATAAAATTTATTTTGTTGGTAAGATGAAAATCAATACAACTTCACTGCTTTTTTAAATCAATCCGAATCGGTTTGCTCCAACAGAAGTTTTTGCCAGACGAACGGTGGAAGTATTGTATTAAATACATTGAGAAAAAATCGTTTAGCTAAACTAAATTTTGAGGTTACGGGTGCCTAATTAAATACACAATTACTTGAACAAATATGTAGTTGAAGCAGCTGAGTATTAAGTTACCTCAACTAAATTTTAATTACTCAAACTTCATATTTATAGAGGTAACTGTATATTCAGTTGGCCGGGAGAGGTCGCGGTTTTGGTGTTCTCAGTGTATGCGAGCGTGTATCGCAAATATTTCAGTACGAGCGCTCCGCGCGCCTCCCCCTTTCATCCGTATACACATACGCCCTCTACTTTATGCGGATTAAAATCGAGCGACCGCGATCGCTTGAAGAAAAGCCGCCGCGCAGTCGGAGAGGAAATAAAAATGGGAATTGCAGTTTGATTCCTCCCTTCGTTTCCCGCAACCCCCGATATCCCGCTTCATCACCCGTCCGTCCCTCTTTCTCCCCTCGTCGGTTCTTCCTCCCCCTTCCGCCCCGCCGACGCCTTCTCCACCTTTCTCCTCTTTCTCTCTCCGGCTCCTCCTCCTCCTCCTCCTTCTTCGCCACCACCCACGTATACATCACGGCCTCGGTAAAAGTATAAATATAAAACAAAAGCTCCATATAAACAGGGCCGTTTCGCGAGGGTGCCTCCTTTATTTGATTTCCCGCTCCCGCGTATAAATTGATATGCTGCTCCGGCGCAACTGCCGCGAACTTGTTCCTTTTATTACGCGATATTCGTTCCGAACGGGTAAACGCCTTCGCGAATCGACTCCCGGGGAGATCGACCCTTGCGTTTCGCTAGGAATTTCGCGCCGGGACGCGGATTCGCCCCGCTACGCGCGCGATGCTCGTTCCGCGGCTAACTTTTCGCGACCCGCCCTGCATTTCCGTAACGTCGAAAGGAGGGAAGTTTCGATTTCTATACCTACCTATAAGATCGCCGCGCGAAAAATCGCGACGCGCCTAAACGCTCGGCTTGAGAGGTTTCGATTTCTTTTTGCACGATTTCTCGTCCTATAATCATTCTTCTCGTATGGCAAAAGCGGGAGGAACGATACGGGGGCATCGAACGACTTCACTCTTGGATCGTTTTCGTTTCTCCCCTTCACCGCGCAGACTCTCTGCCCGCCCCTCCGCCCCGGCGCGCTTATTCCTCCGTCCAATCCTCTCCCTCGACGACCGTAACTTTGCCAAAGTGTGTAAGTTTGCGCGCGCGAACATTGAAAATCATCGTCCGGAAGGATCTCGAAGGGGAAATTGAATGTACGGTCGTCTTTGGAAGTTTCCGGGAGATTTCGTCAACGGAATCGTCCTACGGCTGGAGTGGTGATGTGGTGGGATAAAAATCCAATGAAATACCTTCACGAAGAAAAAGGATTAGTAAAAAATCATGAGAAAATTCGTGAATTGAAACATTGAAGTTTTTAATAAACCACAGTGTACTTTTACAGTTTGTAATTATATAAGCATCAGTTTATATGGTGAAATTTACCAATCTCCCGTTAATAAATGTTGAGTGTTTACTGGTTTATATACTTTTAGGAACTGTAAAAAGTACTTACGCTGTGTTTATTAAAAAAATCAATATTTTACCTTAAAGAGCCCTGTTACTGGGACTCACTGTAAAACTTACTAATCCTTTTTCTCCGTATAAAAAATCATGGGAAAACCCATGAATTTTTACAGTTATCGAAGTAATAAGGTTTCTCGAAATGGAACTTTTCCGAAATGGAGTTTCCTAAACTTAGGAAATTTTATTACAAATTCAACCATGTATGACATGATATATTTCCCTCCTACAGTTTTGCAAATTTCTAACTTTTATGTCTGATAATGAGCAGGCTACCAATGGCAGTGACGGGATAGGTCGGGGGTTATTACTTATATGTATTTTAATGCCACTTTTCTTTTATTTAATAAAGTTCAACTTCTATGGCTCATAATTATGACAATAATGGTATTCCGTGAAAAAATGTTTCATACAAAGTTGTTTCTTACACCAAGCACACGTAATAACGGCAATATCGCCACATATGTGGCATCGTGGTTCCGAGTCCTGTGCAAAACAAAATTCTACAGGATGTTCAAATTCAGGAGGTCTCCTGAATATATATCCACTCTTGAACCACGAATATTTAATAAAGTTAGTAAACCGTGGTGAAGAAAACTGATTATGAGTAAGAGATTGAAGTTTTAAAATATTATCTCTCGAATGAAGGTTAATATCGTAATTGAAAAGAGTTACAATATCTGAAAACCTCCTTACAAAATTCTTCCACATTCAAAATCCGTATACGTCTAGCGGTTGAATCAGTCCGGTGGTGCCTTGTGGAATCGTCATTAATATTATTGTCTTGTCTTCTGGTGTAGCTTCTCGAACACTTCGCTCACATTGTCCACTCCAAGAGTCCAGCAGTAAGACGCTTGTAGATCCAGTGTTAGGGAAGTAAACTTCTTGCAGCCATGTTTTCATGAGATCGGTTGTAAGTTTCCCAGATTTGGAAGCCATGAAGTATACATTTCGCGGCCTAAACACGGTTTGTTGCACTCGTTCTCCCAATTGCCCACTAGCCTCTTTTAATACCACATAAAGAGGCGACAGTAGTTTTCCATCAGCAGATATGGTGGGTTGTATAGTATAGCTGTGGGTTGTAGAAGATATTGATTGTACCACAGCTTCAATTTTTTTTGCCCCGATGTAGCTAAAGTTCGGCCAGAATGTATTTCTAAATTAAATCCACTCTGATCAGAGTTAAATACATTTTGTGGTCCATATTGTCTAATGAGTGGCTTCACTTGTTCTACGAAGGCATGGCTTCGTACTTTCAAACTTTCCTCACCCTCAACGTTTTTTCTCGTTACAAACTTTGTGATCTTCCAAGAGACAATTCTATATGCTTTCTTGAATGACCTCAACCATGTTTGACTTGCTTTGAAGGTTGGAAGATTCTCTACTTCTTTTGCTTGTAAAGCCCATCGTTTAAGGTCTACATCATGTACTATTATTTTCGATCTACTAGCTTCTACAAATTTATCAAAAGTATATTTCGCTATGCGTATTAATTTATCATTTTGAGTACCCCCCTGTCCTACTTGCGCAGCCCATCTTCGTAATTGTCTATCAGATTTCACTTTTTTAAACTGATGTTGAACTGCTGCTACGGTTCGACGTCTTTTCTTCCCACTGTTCCAGTAATCTATGGCACTTTGTTTATATTCAAAGCTAACCGCTTCTTCATCGGGTGTACAGGGATATGGTTCTGGAGGTATAGAGGTTTCTACGTGAGGAACATCCTCGACATCCGATTCCAGCCAGTCAGTATTAACAGCGTGCATTTCACTATCCTCGATTGAATCTTCCAATTCCAATTTATTTTCATGTTCGACTCGAAATGATGAATCCTCCATGCTACGTATAATAATATTTTGTAATAAATCTTTCAATTGCACTTCTGCACTATTCATTGGAGTTTCTCTTCCATTTGGTACACTGAAAACGGCCACCAATAAAGTTAACACATTGATCGGATTTATAATTGCCATAATAATAATATGAACTGCTGTGCACCATAGAAACTGAATATTCAGACTAAAAAGCTTTCTCTTTCGCTTCCTTATATATAATGAAGTCGCCTCACAAGAACGAAACAGACTGGAGAGGGTAGGAGGTCCGACTTCCCAAAAAGGGGCCATCATCCTCGGAGTCCGCGTACGAAACTCGAGAGCGCGTACGAAAATATTTTTACATGGGCACAGAGCCAACTAATAATAAAGCTTGTCCAAAGAACTAAACTCCCTCTTTCGCATCACCGGGGCCATATAAGGCAACCCTACAAATAACAGGAATGTTGTTTACGGCATTTTCGAGGAGTATATATACAGGGCCGAGAAGCAAAGAGCTTCAGTTTCATTGGCTGCGTCTATCATTCAAGTGATGGGTTCAAACGAGTTACCGACTTTTGAGAAGATCGTGGAGGATCTTAAAAATGGGCACATACCATTGCCGTCTCCCGGGAAATCGCTGGATCTGACATTCCGCACAACAGGACCATCCATGGCCGAAGTAGAACGAGAGCTGCAAGAATGTGAGGAGTACTGGAGGAAACAGTACGCGAAGAAGAAAAGTAAAGAAAAAAATGATTCCAACAAAAAACTATAAAAATTCAGACAATTTTATCTAACCTGTGAGTGAATTATTAGTTACTTACACACAAACAGAAAATAATATAAATAAATTAACGGTCGGATTTATTAATAAGATTTCTGAACAATTTTTGTCCATTTTATTTTGATAATATTCCGCTAGACGTATACGGCTTTCGAATGTGGAAGAATTTTGTAAGGAGGTTTTCAGATATTGTAACTCTTTTCAATTACGATATTAACCTTCATTCGAGAGATAATATTTTAAAACTTCAATCTCTTACTCATAATCAGTTTTCTTCACCACGGTTTACTAACTTTATTAAATATTCGTGGTTCAAGAGTGGATATATATTCAGGAGACCTCCTGAATTTGAACATCCTGTAGAATTTTGTTTTGCACAGGACTCGGAACCACGATGCCACATATGTGGCGATATTGCCGTTATTACGTGTGCTTGGTGTAAGAAACAACTTTGTATGAAACATTTTTTCACGGAATACCATTATTGTCATAATTATGAGCCATAGAAGTTGAACTTTATTAAATAAAAGAAAAGTGGCATTAAAATACATAGAAGTAATAACCCCCGACCTATCCCGTCACTGCCATTGGTAGCCCGCTCATTATCAGACATAAAAGTTAGAAATTTGCAAAACTGTAGGAGGGAAATATATCATGTCATACATGGTTGAATTTGTAATAAAATTTCCTAAATTTTTGTCCACATGACTAAACCGAAATTTCGAAAAATTAGATAGAAAAAATTTTTTTTTTTGAAAAATAATGCTTTTTTTCAAAATCTGTTTAGGGAATTTTATTATACTAAAAAAACCAAACAAAACGTACATTGAAAGTTTTCATCTATCTCGCTTCGTTTCGGAGATAGCTCGAAGGGGGTGAAAATTCAGGCGTCCATTTCACCCCCTTAAACCAAAATTGGGCCGCTATAAAAAAATAGGGGTCTCTTATTTTTCGATAAACTTTAAATTTACGAAGTTTCATCAAGATCGGAAGCGGCGGCCTCGAAACGTTTCCTTGTAAGTTAAAATGATAAATGCATCTAGTTAAACACGTTTAGTTATTCTACCCAAAATACTAGTCAGTTGAATCAAATATATAATTATTTTAACTAAATATTTAGCCATTGTGTGTGTGTGCAACCGAACGTTTAATCGTTCTAACCAAAAAATCGTTAATTTAACCAAACAGATGGAAGATCCATATTTCACCAAACGCTTTGGTCATCGTCTCCAGAATTTTAGTTTGATTGACTAATTTATTTTTCTCAGTGTAGAATTCGCCGTAAAAATTACTAATCCTTTTCTCCCTGTAGAGGCACCGTTCTGTCGAGAACGGTGTACACAGAGAAAAGAATTAACCTGATCTACTAAAAATTACTTGCGGGGTCGCAGGTAATTATTTATTTACCTACATCAATTTGATCTTTTCTCATATATTAACTAAATATTACTTCTTTGCAATCACATACCATTCCACATGATTATGAGGAAGAGATATTTAGTTGATATTTTAGCAAATTTCATTGATATAAATAAATAATTTGTAGTAGATCCAACTTATTCTTTTTTTTGTACATAAGACGGCATTCAAATATCGCTCAGAAGTTGCGCCAAGTTTGGTTGGCCATATTTTTCGCGCGTTTCAGCGATATACAAATTTTCGACACGCGCGCTATACCGCGCGCGCTGCGGACCTTTCTTCGGCGGTTCGAAACGCGAGACCGCGCGCGGTACCCGCCGGTCTCGAGACGCAACGGCGCGTAAGATTTACTTTTTTCCTTAACTCGTTTCTCCGCGGTCCGAGGTATAGGGTATATGCCCCGTAAAATCCGACGGGGAATAAAATTCCGGTTCGCGCGCGTGCGCGGATTAGAAACCACTCGCAAATGGACAAACGGATGGAAGATCATTCGACAAGCGAGCGAGGGAACGAGTGGAGAACTTACCGGAGCAGAAGTAACGGCCCGCGTGGTCGTGACAGCGCGCCCCCTCCCGCCGTTCTCCTTTCACCACTACCGCCAAAGCTTTAACCGTGGTCTTAAACCACCGCCGCATCTCCCACCGCGGATTCACCCTCCCGCGCGGACCCCACTTTCCCTCAGCCGCCCCGGAATTGCGTCCCACCTGCGTTCAATCGTCTCGAGCGGCGTGCTGCACCTGACATTCGCAATTTTCCAGCGCTCCCGGAAAATTATAATCCCGGCCGGAGAGACGCCATCCTCGGAGCGCGTCCTCCGGAAATGCGCATCTCGGCTACGGGGCGACTGACCATCGACGCCGATTTATAGACCCTTCGGAAGGTTTCGTACTCAGCGTCGGGGACGCGTTCCTCGGGTTGCGGGGGTGCGAGGAAAATGGCGAGCGAGAGGACTTTTTACGGGCGCCCCCTCGTGGCCATTAGGTCGGTACAGCCGGTCGTGGGACGCGCGATATCGATTTCCCCCGCGAGCAGGGGATGCTTGTTGCGCGATTGCGATATCGCGTTATGAACGCCGACGAGAGAGCAGAGAAGCCATCCCATTGGTCCACCAGGTTCCGGCCGCGTCGACGGATATCATATCTGCTCGATGGTACGCCCCCGCGTTACATGCTCCACCCCGCGAATGACGATAATTTAAGGTCCCGTGGGGTCCGCGCGCGCACGCCATTGCTCCGTTCGTTAAAGACGGGGAAAAAACGAGAGGTTGAAGGAATTCCTCCGGTGTCTGGATCGATCGATTTTGCTCGACTTTGACCTAAACAGGGTGACATTTTGAAAACTTGCCACCCCAATATCTCAGAAAGTTACAGAGATTTTCTAGAAAAAGAAAATACGGTTTCGGCAGTGGAGAGGGGGAACCAAAATGACATAATCGGAGATGCACCCCCTCCAACCCCCTTAGGGGTAGCCTCTCCAACTTTGTAATCTTAAATAGCAACCCCCATGTGTGATACAGCGTTGGAAAGCTCTTTAAAAATGCTTTACAACAACATCAAATTTTGGTACCTTTCGATGAGTAATTTTTGCGCAAATCGAGAAAGAAACTGCTAGAAGTAAGTTGTCAATTTACTTATTAAAGGTCAATTACGAGACAATAAATTTTCAAAATGATTTCCATTGATTTTTCGGACTTTTTCAAATGTTGTTCTTGAAATTTTGCGACATTCTTGCATAATTCTCTGTTTCAGTTGGTTAATGCTTGCTGGTTGAGTTTGAAAAACAACAGATTTCAGATGTTCCCATAAGAAGAAATCGCAGGGAGTAAGATCAGATAATGGAAATCACTTCGAAAATTTATTGTAACAATATTGACCTTTAATAAATAAATTGACAAAACTTACTTCTGGCAGTTTCTTTCTCGATTTGCGCGAAAACTACTCATCGAAAAGTACCAAAATTTTGTGTTGCTTTAAAGCATTTTTAAAGAGCTTTCCAACGCTGTATCACACATGGGGGGTTGCTATTTAAGATTACAAAGTTGGGGGGGCTACCTCTAAGGGGGTTGGAGGGGGTGCGTCTCCGATTATGTCATTTTGGTTCCCCCTCTCTACTGCCGAAACTGTATTTTTCTTTTTTAGAAAATCTCTGTAACTTTCTGAGATATTGGGGTGGCAAGTTTTCAAAATGTCACCCTGTATATACGCACCTAAAAGGGGAAATACTATCGGAGGAAGATTGATTCTCTTTTGTAAATTCGATATAAGGAAGGAAAAATTACTCTGTTGAAGGGAAGAAAAGATGTAGTCTAAGTGCAAGCGATAATAATTGAAGAGTGTAACTTCTAATTAGTCTAAGTGCCAAAAAGCTAAAGTTGAGAAAATCGACAAAAGCTGGCAGATGCTTCAAAGGAATATAGTGGAGCATGTCTTGCAGATTTTTGAGTTTTAAGCATGTTTGCAAAAATATCTATTTTGCTTGAAAAGGGTCGTAAGTGCAAACCCCAATGCATCTGAAAAGGGTTTATGTGCAAAAGCATACGTAGAGGCTTAAAACTCCAAAATCTACAAGACATGCTCCACTATATTCCTTTGAAGCATCTGCCAGCTTTTGTCGATTTTCTCAACTTTAGCTTTTTGGCACTTACAAGGGGACCTTCCGAAAGTCGGAGCACCGGTTGCAATGCATTTTTTTTATAAATAAAGGGAAGTCCCCTGAGTAACGCTCATACTTTACTTTTGCCCAATGCGCGTCGGTTTATTTAAAAAAAAAAAATTGTTTTGACGCGTAAAGTGTGTACTTTAAGTTTGTCACGTAATGAAATACTTAGCGTCCAAGATGGTGACGCGGCGCAGTCGGCTAAGCCACTAACTTACCACGCGGGCGTCCCGCGCTCGATTTCCGTGCATGCTCTTTTTTTTTTGCCAATTTCAAACTTTTTCACTTTTTTTATTGATGTGTAAACATCTATGCTATGGCTCTACGGTGGGACCTTCCTGGGAAATCGAGCGTCAGACGTAAGCCGTGTACATGTGACTGCGTCAGTGTGTGTGCGGCGCTACTGCGCATACTATTCGCGCAAGCTGGATTATCTCAACGGGAAAACATTTTAGAGAAAAATGTTTAATATAAAACTAAGGATTTTCCCGTGGCTACCCAGTGGTCGTATTGGATTTGACCTTGACCGTGACCTTTAAGGTAATATCAAATGCCTTCCTAAACCGTTCATCCGATTGCGATGAAACTTTGGGGAATGGTTGGACGCATGCCCGCGAAGGTTTCTGAGTTAGTAAATCTTATACAGGGTCTTCAAAAAGTACCGGTACGGATGATTATTATGCCTTCCTAAACCGTTCATCCGATTGCGATGAAAATTTGGGGAACAGTTGGACGCATATCCGCGAAGGTTTCTGAGTTAGTAAATCTTATACAGGGTGTTCAAAAAGTCGAACTATACTTGACCTAAATTTGACCTCCGCTGACAATAAAGGTAACATGAAAAAAATGGTCAAGGACACATTTGAACGTGAAAAAAAAATTAATTTGACCTTGATATAACCTTGAAGGTCATGGTCAAGGTCAAATCCAATATAACCATTGCGTAGCCCGGGAGAAATACTAAAAGTTTTGTATTAAAAATGTATTTAAACAACGGTGGACGGACAAAATCAATTCACAATCTACCCGTGCGAAGCCGGGACGGGCTGCTAGTAAGTTATAAATCTAATATAATAATAATAAATATTTTATTATAGAAAAAATTAAACTTCTTTATGTCGAACTACGACGTCATATTCCCCAATTAAACTCGGACCGCAGATAATTGTAAGATGTTTACACATCCTCCGTGAGTACAACGGCACTCACACCTTTTTTTTATTCAAACTATTTCTACTAATCCTTAGAAGTAAAATAAATCTAGGTAAGGCGAAAAAAAAATTTTAACACCGTTCTCAATTACAAAAAGCATTTTCATTTATTCGTAACAAGTGAATTCTTATATTTAATTGGTATACTTATCGCTAATTCCATCGTACGATTTCGATGGTGATTCTGGGGCCGACATCTTACATACATTAGGATGATAAATATCATATAAACACTTAAAACACGGTAAAACACTTTTTGTAATTGAACGGTTAAAATTTTTTTTTCGCCTTACCTAGATTTATTTTACTTCTAAGGATTAGTAGAAATAGTTTGAATAATAAAAAAAGTGAAAAAGTTTGAAATTGGCAAAAAAAAAGTGCATGCACGGGAATCGAACGCGGGACGCCCGCGTGGTAAGTCTGTGGCTTAGCCGACTGCGCCGCACCGCCATCTTGAACACTAAGTATTTCATTATAGTACACACTTTACGCGTCAAAACAATTTATTTTTTTTTTAATAAACCGACGCGCATTGGACAAAAGTAAAGTATGAGCGTTACTCAGAGGACTTCCCTTTATTTATAAAAAAAAATTCAGTACAATCGGTGCTCCGACTTCCGGAAGGTCCCCTTGTTAGACTAATTAGAAGTTACACTCTTCAATTATAGTTTGTGTCTCGAGAAAAAATGCATCCGTTCTTTGGTAAAGCATTTGATCTATGCAAGGGGAGAAATTTTCCTTTAAACAATTATTCATTCGATGCACGAACAATTTTCTCGTACTTAAAATCATTGATATTTAATATTTCCTTAATGATATCGATTAACAAATGGTGCTTTTCGAGAAAAAAATTGAAATCAATCTGAAATAACAAATGTTTCATATAAAGTTTATAGATATCTATATTGAAATCAAAGATATAAGGTGGTTACGCTTTATGTTTCGCAGTAATTGGGCTTCGCGTGGTTACTTCCCATTAGACGTAGCTTAAAGCTTTACTCGTATATCACGGTAATGGAGGGCCTCCACGAAACTGAAATACTGATAAGAGGGGCCATTCATATATTACGTAAGACGTTTTTGGCCTCTTTTTGACCCCCCCCCCCCCTCCCCCCAGTGTAAGATACTGTAAGATTCCAGATGACCCCCCCCCCCCCCCCCTTAAATCTTACATAAGACGTAACTTTTTTAAGTCATTCTTGAGCTTGCCGTTTATACTGCTTTCAAATATCAGATGAATATTAGGAAGAGATTGACTATATTTCGAGACGGTCCTGCTAAACAATAGCATCATACATAGTCAGAACGAGGATGCTGTACATAAGAGCTGTTTAAATAGACTCTTCATTATTCGCTATTCTCTAATTGTGTATCAACAGCGTCTTTTATCCGAGTGGAAGCCCAACACGATTGATGTAAAGTTTATAGTCTACTACGGTATATTTCTGTATGCACTTCATCCTCGTTCTAACTCTTCGTATCAATGGAAAACATTAGAAAACATATTATTCACTCAGTTCAAGAAACTTAATTTTTAAACTTCGTTTAATGAAATATATCCTCAGAAGAGACGTCCTGCTCCTCAACCCACTCGACGTCCTCCACTCCCGTTTCACTATTTCGGAAGATGCACATAAGCTCCCGATCACGACGCAATGCCACTCGTGCAGGTCGCCTCTTCTCTGCTTGATCCTGGGTTTTGCACATTCTTTTGTCTCTATTGTTACTGCTTTATTTGATGCAAAGTACAGCGCTTCTTTCAATCTGTATTGAGTGATTTGATAGCATTTTTGGCTAGGAATTTCTCACGTAAGATGAGGTCTAGACCCCCCCCCCCCCCATTATAAGACACTGTAAGAAATATTCATACCCCCCATCTCTCCCCCTCAAACGTCTTACGTAATATATGGATGGCCCTTAAGTATAAAGCGCATCGCTTTGTATATTTGAGGTAATCAAATAATTAAAAAATTTTTTAAAGTATTCTGCTTTTTTTATGACCTTTATATGACATATATTATAAAACCCCCTGACACTTCTAGATCTCTCAAAATTTTTAGACCATTAGATGAAACGATTAAATTAAACTACATGCGTAAAAATTTGTGACGGTACAACAACATATTTCTTTTCTCCTCCAAATTCAATTAAACTTACACACGTGCAGAATAGAGTGGTGCATCGTAGCGTATGAGGAAAAAATTTGATTAAAAAATTGAGTTGGTTTAAATTAGTCGAAACGATAATATATTCATTTGCAAGGAAATCGTGTTTAATTCGATACTCATTTATTTACAGGAAGTATAAGCATAATCAACGTTAATATATATCAGTCTTATTACAAAAATACTTAATTGGTTCAACTGTAAAAAATAGTCCATATCTACCGCATGTCCTATGGCCAACCGCGCAGGTGAGCTGCGACCTGAATTCTTGACTTCGGCAGTATTTATAGTACCTACAGTTAGAGTGGGCTTCAGACGAGTGCGCTGCATAAGAACGAAAAGTGTCGACTGCTCTTCTAATAGCTGTCAATTTGGGAGATCGAAGCGTTTCGTGTAACCTCAAAACCGTAAAGTTTTGAATTAGTAGTGAATAATTTGTAGAAAAGTGATGAGAAATAATCATAAATAATCTTCCGAATTGACAGCCATCGGGAAATTAGACGACGCTTTTCGCTCTTACGCTGCGTTCTTACGAAAAGTGTGAAACGTCTGATCTCCCGATGGCTATCAATTCGGGAGATCAAAGTCTAAGCTCGAAATCGTGAATCTTTGAATAAATGGTAAGTAATGTTCAGAAGTGAGAGTTAACAATCATTCGGGTTTTTTCGATGTCCAACCGAATTACACGCCTCATGCCTATTTGTTTCAGAAATTATTTCCGCGCTAGCACCGCGCGTGTCTAGGAAGTAGTTTTACGAAGTGGCGTGAGCGATACCTAAGGTGTCAATTCGGAAGATTATTTATGATTATTTCTCATCACTTCTACAAATTATTCACTACTAATTCAAAACTTTACGATTTTGAGGTTACACGAAACGCTTCGATCTCCCGAATTGACAGCTATTAGAAGAGCAGTCGACACTTTTCGTTCTTATGCAGCGCACTCGTCTGAGAAGCCCACTCTAACTGTACCATAAATACTGCCGAAGTCAAGAATTCAGGTCGCAGCTCACCTGCGCGGTTGGCCATAGGACATGCGGTATATGGCGGACAAAATATATAAAGTCGTAGCAACACTAAATGTCCAGTTATAGTGATTAAACATTTTATAAGTTGCGAATAAACGCACTGTGAAAAAAGATGTTTCAAAATGTAGTAATTAATCTCAGAAAGTATGGGGGAAAAACTCCAGGTAAGAAATATAGTGATGTGACAATAATTATGAACTCGGTTAAATACTATACTGTATGGGACTTATATGTACTGTATAGGATTATATAAGATTTAAATTTACGTCTGACACAGAAGTAAATTTTATACGATATATGTAGTATTTAACCGAATTCCTAACTGCACTATCACCGAGTTTCTTAACTGAAGTTTTTCCCCGTACTTTCTGGGATTGACTGCTATATCTTGAAACATCTTTTTTCTCAGTGCGGGTTTGGATTGAACACAATTATATAAATTAAGAAAATATTTTGGGAAAGTATGCTACATTGTATAATACTACCGGCCTAAATTGTACGACAACTGAGACTTTATGAAACAGAGACAGAGAGAGAAGAGCATTCTGTTTCATAGAAAATCAACGATGCTACAATTACCTACCACCACCTGAATATATAATACCACTATTGATTTTACAGAGTAAGGTAAAGTGGGGTAAATGTGTACAAGAGGGGCAAGTGTGTACCAAGCTCTGAAAATCTCAATATAGCATCAAATCGGCGCGACATCCATTGGGATATCTTCAAACAATACATTTTTACTTTTATAACCGCACATGGTTCTTGCAATAAACTATATAACTGAAAAATTATAATTCCATCTTATATGCCACATAGTCAAGTCTTATACACTTACCCCACATCCTCCTAACGGCAGGCACATAGAAAATATGAGCTGCATACACACTTACCCCAAAGTCGAGGGAAGTGTGTAGTACGAACATCATATTATTTAAAAAATGGTAAATATTAAACTATTAATTTTGACAGGGAACCATTAAAGCTTTTTAATCAGGAAGGGCCCAAGAGTGTACAGCACTAAAGAGAGTTCAATAAATTCAGTTGTTCAGTTTTTACGACCATCCAAACTTCAACTTGCCGATTTTTACTACACACTTACCCCACTTCACCTTACCTACTCACAGGTAGAAATCGTACCCAGAATTAAGCTTGTTACAAGGTTGGTTTGCAAGATAGAACCTTGCGGCAAGGTTGCAAAACAAGGCTGATGCAAGGCAAATCGGTTACGCGTATCAATGTTGTGACAGTATGTTGTGCAAGCTTATATTTAGGTAGACTATGGCGCTTAGGACAAGGTTGCGTTGAATCTATGAACGAGTCTTGGGAGTAACCGGAACGGGTGGGTTGGCTTGCGTGTTTTGAGGACCTAGGGAGCCGGACCATAGGTACAACCATATTGGAGGGGTCCTTAGCGAGAAACCAGACGAAGACGAATCCCCTGATAGAGGGCAGCAGCTCTTTCAGTAGTCATGTTAGCAGAGATCAAGGAGATCGGTATGGTAGCATGACACCCCCTCTTAACTGCGATGTGGAAGGCAAAGGGAAACCACCACATTATAATTCCCAGGAATATACCATTCCAAATCTTTAACAAATATGATGGCGTCCTCCGGAGTAAAATATTCCGGAGGTAAAATAGTCCCCCAATCGGATCTCCGGGTGGGGACTACCCCGGGGGATGTCACAAAAACTAAGTGCAATAAAGGGAGGTGCAATAGGCGAAGTGCAATTAGGGAGAACTCAAAGTGCAATTGGGGAAAAACCAAGTCAGGACGGGGAAAACCCGGCATTCTACGGGTCGGAGCATGGAATGTTAGGAGTCTTAGGCAGGCGGGGAAATTAGAAAATCTCAAAGTAGAAATGAATAGATTAGAGTTAGATATAGTAGGAATAAGCGAAATGCGATGGCCAAAGGAAGGAGATTTTTGGAGCGGGGACTACAGAATTATCTATAAGGGATCAGAGACGGGGAACGCAGGAGTAGGATTCGTGATGAACAGGAAGTTAGGACAAAGAGTAGAAAGCTACTTACAGGTCAGCGATAGGATTGTTATGGTAAAAATTAGGTCGAAACCAACAAACACAACAATAATTCAGGTATACATGCCCACTTCGAGCCACGATGACGAGGAAATAGAACAGGTATATAATGACATAGAAGAGACAATAGAATACGTGAAAGGAGACGAAAACTTAATAATAACGGGCGACTGGAATGCGGTAGTAGGGGAAAGGAAGGAAGAACAAATAACAGGAAATTATAGCTTGGGAATTAGGAACGAAAGAGGTTCAAGATTAGTCGAATTCTGCGATAAACATCAATTAGTGATTTCCAATACCTTATTCGAGCACCATAAAAGAAGAGTGTATACCTGCAAAATGCCGGGGGACAATGGTAGATATCAAATAGATTATATATTAGTCAAACAAAGGTTCAGAAACCAGGTAAAAGACTGTAGGAGCTACCCAGGTGCAGATATAGACAGCGATCATAATTTAGTAATGATGAAATGTCAGTTAAAATTTAAAAGACTTAAGAAAAAAAAATAACGCCCGCAAAAAGTGGGATATCAGTAAACTCAAGAACGATAAAGTAGAAAAAGAATTCCAGAGTAAAGTTGAGAAACATTTAAATCGTAAGGGGGGGGATGTAGCCAATAATAGCAAAGCGAACACAGAAGAAAATTGGAATCATATTAAAACGAGTTTAGAAAATGCAGCAGAAGAAGTACTAGGTATCAAAGAAAATGAGAGTAGAAATCCGTGGATAACGAGAGAAATTTTAGAGTTGATAGAGGAGAGACGAAAGTATAAGTCTAGGGTAGATGAAAACGGACAGAGAAAATACAAATCCCTGAAATGGGAGATAATTAGAAAATCTAGGAGAGCTAAGGAAGAATGGATAGAAGAAAGATGCGAAGAAGTTGAAAAGAAAATTAAATTAGGTAGGACCGATGCAGCTTTCAGACTAATAAAAAGAAATTTTCAAGAATACAAACCGAAAAGTAGAAATATTAGAAATGAAAACGGAAACATACTGTTAGAAAACGCAGAAAAGGCCGATAGATGGAAAGAATATTTAGAAAAACTATACAATGGAGAAGAACTAAGTAACATATTGGAAGAAGAAAATAGCGTAGATGAAAACGAACTCGGGGATCCTATTATTAAGTCGGAATTTGAGATAGCACTTAAGGAATTGAAAAACAATAAAGCACCCGGGATAGATGGAATACAGGCAGAAATTTTAAAGTTTGCAGGGGAAGAAGCGATAAGTAGGCTATTTAAACTCGTGAGTCATATGTACGAAACAGGAAAAATGCCAAAAGATTTCAAGAAAAGTATAATAGTTACCCTTCCAAAAAAAGTAGGCGCGGATAGATGCGAAAATTTTCGTACAATCAGCTTGATACCGCACGCATCAAAACTCTTAACAAAAATTATACAAAGGAGAATGGAACGGAGAGCCGAGGAAGTATTAGCAGAAGACCAGTTCGGATTTAGAAGGAACAGAGGAACGAGGGAAGCGATAATAGCGCTAAGACTAATTGCAGAGAAAACATTAGAAAAAGACGAAACACTATATATAGGATTCATAGACCTAGAGAAAGCATTCGACAATGTTCAGTGGCAAAAAATGTTCGAAATACTGAAAAGAGTAGGAATAAAGTACAGAGAAAGAAGAATCATACATAATTTATATGAAAACCAAGTAGCAATGATAGGAGTAGAAGAAGAAGTGAGAGAAGCGAAAATTAGAAAAGGAGTACGACAAGGATGCACACTGTCGCCTCTAATCTTTAACTTATACATAGAGGAAGCGATGAACGAATTAAAAGAAAACTCAACTTCAGGCATTAAAATACAAGGGCAAACAGTGAGCATGCTTCGGTTCGCCGACGATATAGCGCTACTAGCATCGAACAAAGAAGAACTAGAAAAGGCGCTTAACGAAATGGAAAACATCCTAATAGAGAACTACAATATGAAAATTAATAAGAAAAAGACAAAAATTCTGGTATGTAGTAAGAAAAAACGTAAGAGTAAAACTAGAATAAATATAGGCGACGAAAGCGTAGAAGAAGTACAGCAGTTTTGCTATCTAGGTAGCCAAATAACGACAGATGGAAAGAGCCTAAAAGACGTCAAACAAAGAATAGCGCAGGGAAAACAGGCTTTTAATCTAAAAAAGAAGCTACTATGCTCAAAAAACGTCAGCCTAGAGAGTAGGAAAAAATTTCTCAAAACATACGTGTGGAGTACAGCTTTGTATGGGTGCGAATCTTGGACGATAGGAATGGTAGAAAGGAAAAAATTAGACAGCTTCGAAATGTGGTGCTATAGAAGAATGCTAAAAGTAAAATGGACCGAGAAAATCACAAATGAAGAAGTCTTGAGGAAAATAGAGGAAAACCGGCGGCTCTGGAAAAATATAAAGAAAAGAAGGGATCAGCTGATAGGCCATATAGTGAGACATGAGGGACTGCTAAGAGACATCTTAGAAGCAGAAACGGGAAAAAAGAGAGAGGTAGGTAGGCCGCGGTTAGACTACATTTCGCAAATCATTAAGGACGTAGGTTGTTCGAAATACAGGGAAATGAAAAGACTAGCGGAGGACAGGAAAAGATAGAGAATGGTATCAAACCAGTCTTAGGACTGATAACTTTATGATGATGATGATGATTAATAATTGAAATTGTGTTACAATACATAGCGATAGCATTACAAATTTAGAAAAATAATGTATAATACTAAGCCAAGTAAATATTTTTTTGTTTCTACTTGACTATCACTAGCCCGTGTGGAAATGTTCATTAGGCAGCCCAATCAGTGCCCAATAATTGGGCTTTCGTTGGGCTTATAACGCTCAGCCCAATCTATACCCAATTTGGGCCGCCCAATTGGGCCCCAATTGGGTACCTAACCCTATTTATGCCCAATCAACCTGAAATGTTACTCTTTTAATGAATAATAAGATTAATAATGAATAAGAAGATTAATAATAAAATTAATAAGATTTTATATTTTCTCATAAAATGTACACGAGTAAAATATAAACGTATTCAAGCGGAACAATGATTGACACAAATCATACGCGCGGGTTTCCTTAGTTTTTCATAAGTAACTACAATTTAAGAATTTTGGATGTGTAAACATCTATGCTATGGCTCTACGGTGGGACCTTCCTGGGAAATCGAGCGTCAGACGTAAGCCGTGTACATGTGACTGCGTCAGTGTGTGTGTGGCGCTACTGCGCATACTATTCGCGCAAGCTGGATTATCTCAACGGGAAAACATTTTAGAGAAAAATGTTTAATACAAAACTTTAAGGATTTTCCCGTGGCTACCCAGTGGTCATATTGGATTTGACCTTGACCGTGACCTTTAAGGTAATATCAAATACTTTCCTAAACCGTTCATCCGATTGCGATGAAACTTTGGGGAATGGTTGGACGCATGCCCGCGAAGGTTTCTGAGTTAGTAAATCTTATACAGGGTGTTTAAAAAGTACCGGTACTGATGATTATTATGCCTTCCTAAACCGTTCATCCGATTGCGATGAAAAGTTGGGGAATGGTTGGACGCATGCCCGCGAAGGTTTCTGAGTTAGTAAATCTTATACAGGGTGTTCAAAAAGTACCGGTACGGATGATTATTATGCCTTCCTAAACCGTTCATCCGATTCGACGAAAATTTGGGGAACAGTTGGACGCATATCCGCGAAGGTTTGAGTTAGTAAATCTTATACAGGGTGTTCAAAAAGTACCGGTACGGATGATTATTATGCCTTCCTAAACCGTTCATCCGATTGCGATGAAAATTTGAGGAACAGTTGGACGCATATCCGCGAAGGTTTCTGAGTTAGTAAATCTTATACAGGGTGTTCAAAAAGTCGAACTATACTTGACCTAAATTTGACCTCCGCTGACAATAAAGGTACCCAGGTAGCAGATGTACGTGATAATGACGTGAAAAACTAGTCATTCGATCACTAGAAATGACGTGACGGATGTCGTGATTATGACGTGAAAATGACATCCTAATGTCTCAGACCGATGACGTCATTTGAATGACGTGTTTGTGACGTCTTTCGGAACGTGTTTTTGACGACTCTTTAGTCGTGATTTTCACGTCTTCTCGCACGTGTTTTTCACGTCACTGTAAGACGATATATTTTATAATGCTTATTAAAAAAACTTTCATTTAAAGTGTAAAATTTGTATTTTAAACGGTTATAAACAGTATAAATTTTGTTATAAACTTTATGTATCGAACTCATCTTAAATCTTTTGTCGTAAATTGAAAAGTTAATGTTTTCAAAACTAAAACCTGTTCAATAATAATTCAAAAATTTTGAATAGTTTATATTATACTCTACCTATATCTATCACCTGTGAATCTCGTACACCATTTTTTACACTCTGAAATTTCAAGAATTATATAAACTGTGTAATATAGGCATAGCTACTAACGTTTCACCTTTAAAAGAATAAACAACACATTTACAAAATATCTCAGAAACCGGCCAAACTTTAAGATTTGATAACTTATTTTCAAGGGCAAAAATAAATAGTTCACTAGAAGCATATGGATACAAATATGAATCAGAATACGATAGAAATTCCTTACCAATAATAAATATTCCATTCTTATCATTTGTTGCTATATTGTATATTTCAATAACTTTTTTTTTGTTTGCTTCCAAGGCATAACAATCTGCCCGGGAATGAGCAAATATTGATAGAGTTGCATTTTGGAAATTTATTTTTTTAAATTGTTTACACCAGTTAAAGTCAAAGCATGAAATAAGGGGGCCCGCTGAATGTTCATAATTTACCTCAAAATTATTTAACTGACAGTTAGATTTTGTGATTATATCATCTTTTTCTTTAAGTCGCCTATGAATTTGTTGTAAAGGAAATTTAGGTGATATAACTAATGATTTTAGCTGCCCTAAATAATTTTCGAAAGGGAACGCCGAAAAGTTATCGAGAACACCAAACAGATCCACATCATCACAGAGATGGGACAACAAATGAACATTGTACACAAGAAAGTCTAAGCCATATAAAGTTTTTAGGTGATTGATAAACACATTTATCATATTTCTTACAAATTCGGTACCAAATCTTCTTAAATGAACTTCAGATAATAGGATTGATATGGAGAAATGAAATAACAAAAAGTTCTCATACACAGGGACACTCAAGACATCTTTTAAAACACAGGGACCATAATAAATTAAAAAGTTTCTAAACTCGGTGGCCTTCCAATACTGTAATTCTTCTAAAGAGCGAGGTTTTCTATTGAACTCGATGGGCATCATTTTTTTAAGAGAAAGCAAACGTTCGGATATGATTTTTACCTTTTGACTTGATAACCTAACCTGTACAGGGCCTGTTCTTATCCAGGTATTAAGTATCTTTCTCATTATCCCCAAGCAAATATTGTGCATGTAATCTGTGGGAAAACATTTAATTAAATCGATTGGTAATTCAAGCAATGGTGTTTGTGACACATGATGATCTTCATCAAGTTGTTGTCTAAAAGATATGTTTGTCCGTTTTTGAGAATCTAGACTGTCATAAACCACTTTGTTGTTCAAATATTCACCATATACTACACACTTGTCACAAGAAGAATAACCAGTGTGTGATTTAGTACCTTTTAAATAAGCGCGGGCGGGTGCGTCGCAAACAAAACTGTGAACCACCACATTATAATGTTTTCCAGAGTCACTAACAAAACCATTTTGTAATAAAAAGTTCAACTCTTTTATAAATGGAGCAAGAAAATCAGTTAAGGATCTAGGTTTACTTTTTCCACAAAATATTGAAATTGTAAACGGCTTACAGTTATAAATATTTTTAATTAGTCCTAACACTGGCCAAAGTTGTGACTTAGAACTTTTAAAGAGTGGAATGCCATCAACATTGAAGGAGAGTTCAATTTGATCAACCGATACATTATCTGATAGAAGTGCAGCAAGTGATCTTTTAATGCCAAAGTAACAGAACTGGCCCGTTTCTAATTCAACTATAGACGTTGAAATAGGAGTTACCAGTAAAGTTCTACCATCCAACGGGACTTCAGGGTGATAATCAGACAGTATATGAAGTAGATCTGTTAAAGCAGAAAGAGACATTTTATGCTTTATAGCCCATTCTTTTAATTGTTTACAAAAATAATTTCCATCTGGTGGAAGATCAGAATTATTGTCATCTGAATTTAAAAATTCAAATTTGTTTTTATTACTACTAATACTTTCACTATCAGAAAACATTTGGTCATCTAAAACACCAGAATTAAAACTCAAGTCATCTGAATGGCCTGATGAGGCTTCTTCCACAGGGGTTAATTTGAAATTGCTGTCATTTATTGTATTAATAAGGCAACTATTTGAATTATTTATGAAACTGTTGGAAAAATTATCATCGTTAACTATCATGGCACAAGAACTAAATTCCTGTTTGGTAGTTTCTAAAGCCCTTCGACATCTCTGTCTTGGGCCAACAACTTCTTTCAATTTACGACTCGATTTACGATGCTCTGACATGTTAAAACCAGGCTCTTTAAACTTTAAAACGACAAAGTTAAAACAGAACGTAAAAGTTATAAAAAAAACTATTTGAAATTTACACAAAAGTTAAGAAAAAACCAGAAACATATTCTTATTCATTGAGATCCCTGACACGTTTTCTTTGAATACGCTGCTTAGCATGTTTCAGCCATATCTTAATGACATTTTCTATCTCGGCCTCAGTTACGGCTGGCTGTTTAATTTGGATGCCACCTGGAGAAAAATAATTTAAATTAAGTAAAGATCTTAACTTCCCAAGTAAATAATACTTACGTATAATTATTTTCTTCAGATTTGTCTCACTGAACGCCCGCTTTTCATTTCTTTGTCCAGCAAAGTTATACTGACACGCCAAATTATTTGACATTACCAGTCTTAAAATTCTGTTGACGTGCCCGGTGGTTCCGTTACCACCTAGCGTAGAAAAGTATGAAGCCTAGAAAAAGGTTGAGTATGTAAGATTTTTTTATTTAGGTATTCAGTCAGGAATAATATAAAATTTAAACGTTGATGAGTGCAACAAAACACAAAATATATCTTTTGCTCAAATTTCGATTTTTTAAATTAAAATTTATTTCTCACCAGGTTTTTTAAACGTTTACACATATAATCTGTTCACAATCTAAATAACAAATAGGTGGCTATGATATTTTTTTATCCGTTTGGCAATAACTCGAGCAATAAATTTATTTTAATGTTGGCATAACTACTTAAACTCCATAAGGAACGTCATTTGTTGAATTAAAGGTTATAAATATGTCAAATTGGCATTGATTAATCTTTATTATTGTGCAGCATTGCCATATTTCATAGTATTATTTGAGGTCAATTAAAAATTAATTATAAAATATCCCCATTCCATATGAAAATTTATGATATTTGGCAACACCCCGAAATCAGTTAGCAGCTTAAATCAACCTAACTTTTTGAAACGCTTAATGTCAACCTGCCAAAATAGTATACCCGGTGGAATCTGTCAGGTCGTCATGGCCGCCTATTTGTAAGTAGATTGTGAAATAAATATATATATATGAATTTCTTTCAGATGGCGGCTACGTCATAACAATGACATCAGCAAATTCCATAAGAATATATGCTTGGTGTCATCGATTACGTGCAGCCATTTGTAAAAAAATAAACAATACATACCAATTCATGACGTTTTTCTTCAACTTTATAATGATCTTCGAAAACCTCAAAATCTGCTCGAGTAGTGATTGGAAAATCGATAGGAAGGTCCCTAGGTAATCCGGAAGTCACAATATTTGTCGATTGTTTTAGCAAGCCCTTGACTTCCTTCACCTCCTCGCGTAGCTTTCTAACCTCTTGAAAAATTTTTTCTAAGCCTAGAAAAAAAATTAAATGCAAACCTCAATGTACAGTTTGTTGTATTCATAAGAAAGCGTACAAACCAGCAAAATAAACGCACCCTGATTTTGACAGTACTTGCTGGAAATGTATTAAAACTGTCACAATTCGGGTTCGTTGAATTTTCTAGTTTGTACGCTTTTTTGATGAATTGAATACAACTGAAAATGGAAAAAAGCAAAATAATTTTCTTAAAAAATATTGAACTGTGTTATGCCATATCAAGCATAAAAAATAATTGCTGTAAGTTTTTGACACTTACCAACTCTGCTTACAACGATCGAGCTTCCAGCTGAATGGATTTGATTGTCATGTTCGGAAAATGACACATCATCTCCTATTCAAGAAAACAAAAACGTTCGATATAAAATCATATAAAAAAACAATGATTTGACATGACATAATATGACATGACCGAAGTATACGAGCCCATTTATGTTCATTTTGTTAAATGGAAACCCATAATTTTTATTCCTTTTTATGAATTATCATTAAAAATAAAGGCTATGTTGTCCATGTATCAAGACAGAAAAGATTGTGTACTTAGAAAAGTAATTTGGAATAGTTTTATTTTGTCGCCCACAAACATCTGCCTGAAATGGCCGAAATGTTGTCCTATTTGAAGATATCGGCTTGAAATTTGGTACACCTTTTTATTTTTCATAAACAAACGAATCATTTAAGTACATCTGCAGTCACTTAAAAAAACGAAAGAAAATATGACAGTCACGTAACACACTTATGATCTCGTCAAACATTTTTTCACCTAAGGCTTCTATTTTAATGCGATCATTTTTGGAAATGGCTCACTTTGGATTTTATTTTGAGGACGCAAAAATTGACTTTATGGAACGAATAGAAAATAGCTATTTATGTAGGTACCGCTCGGAAAAAAATAGTTGAGTACATAAAAAAAATTGTGACACTTACCAATACAAACTCTGTTTAAAACTTTCGAGGTTCCAGGTGTTGCACAACGGGTAGTAAGTTTTTCTCGTTCGGAAAATAACGACTCACCTACACCTATTCGAGGAAAGAAAAACATTTAAAATGCTTGATATAAAAATGTGAGCTGTTAAATTTAAATGTAAACATCAAATTGTTATCTCCTGCGCTTTTGTTTTACTTTACGCTAGCAGAAAAAATAATTTTTGCCTGATAATCGACCAATGGATAGGTACATAGATTTCAACCTATTTTACATAGTAGGTATATTAGGATATATATCAATGATGAATAAGTATCACGATATATATCAATAATATTTATCCGATATATATCGAGTGAATATTAAATATTTTAAATTTTCGGCGAATCCGTTTTAAAGAATAGCAAAATCATACAGGAACTGATATAAGTAAATTAACACTTACTATTTGTTGCGACATCCGTGGTACTAAGAGTTTTTTTGGCATATATTGGGGATGACAGTCCTGACGGAGATTTCAATTTATCAAAACCCGGAGGTCTAGCTAGTGTCGTTCGAGGTGTCGTTGAATCCTCATCACTTGAACTGCTGGAAGAGATTTTTTTTTGTTTAATTCGTCTTTTCGGTCGTTTTTCACAATCTGACGCCTCAGTAGTTGTGTGCACATCTGAAGAGCATTCGCACTTTTTAATTTTTTTTTGTGCCTTTTTAATGTCGTCTATAAAACAAAAGAAGGTATCTACATAAGTACAAAGGGAGTAAGTAAAAGCTACAACTATTGTGATTAAACAAACATGCATTTGAAAGGTCTCTATAATAAACTTTATCCTGGACACATCAGAACTGGCCAAGTACTCGTACTTTTACGAGTAAAACAAAATACGAGTACTTTTGTACGAGTATTTTTTTATTTTAGAGTACTTATTGCTCGTATTTTAAAATTGGAAAAGAGTACTCGTAAATAATACTCGATAAGTTACCAGTATTTTTTACGAGTATTTTTTTAAATTTTAAAGTACGAGAAATAAGTAAGTACTCTAAAATAAAAAATACTCGTGCAGTACAAAAGTACTCGTATTTTTTTTACTTGTAAAAATACGAGTACTTGGCCAGCTCTGGGACACATTATAGGTATTAGAACTTTTAGAACGGTACTACACTCAAATATCCTAATAAAGCAAATTTAAGTGTACCCACCACATTCAAAAAAACAACGCTTAACGGCAAAAACTGTCCAAGTTGTTTCATCAGGTTCTTCCGCATTAATCAACGCTCTATTAAACGAACTCGACGTTTTATATGGCGGCCATAAAACATCGTTTTTTAAAGGAGTGAACCACGAAGAATGGACGAGTCCTATTGCCCCATTTTCCATAAACTCTACCCCCACATAAGCCATATTATGAAGTGATTGTTGCAGAGCAAAGTAAAAACAAAATAAAGTCTACATTATAATGTAGACTTTATTTTGTTTTTACACGCCCCCATTGAACAACATGTTATTAGGGATTGTTGCAAAGAGGTAAAGGATTTGCCTTGATCTTAAATAAATAATTGTAGACTCCACCATCTCGACGCCATATTTTTCACTACCTAAATAACTGTTTTTTAGCCTTGAACTAGAAACATCGTATAACTAAAGAGGAAATAAATAGGTTATTCACTCACCAGCTCGGACGTTTTTATCGGTTGGTTTTTAGTTTCTATCACAAAACACCTGGATTAATAATACATATTATATCCGCATATATCATATAATCAGCAAACAAAACACTTTAAACTTTAAACACACTCACTGCTGCAATACACCAAACTGAAACCGCCCGAAACTGTCGCCGAAACCCGAAAGCTAAGCGAAAGCGAAGATCGACCAATAGGAAGACCGAAACGTGTCAGGCGACGACGCGCAAGGAAGGCATACGCCGGATTGGTTCGGTTATATCACCTAATGAATGGCGCCAACTTCAAATAAAGAGGGCCAATATAGATTTAAAAAATAGGGTTATTGAAAGCTATTTAAAATGGACAAATAGTTTTAAAAATACGATAATTAAACTAGGACGTGGTTTTTTACGCAATATATATAAACCTCATTTTACTTTCGAGCGACAAAAAAGTGAAGAAAGTATTGTGATCGTGTAAAAATTTAGGTTAAATTTTTTTAAATATCATTTTCTACTTAAGATGAAACGCCGGTAGATTCTAACCTAAAAATTCAATCTTATTTTTAACTAAATTTTTTTATAGTTGTACTATAAATATTAATACGGAACTTTGTACGTATATTTGAAATGATAGAAACTTGCTCTAAAGAATTTTATTTATTTGATTAATAATAAAAATAATTGTTGTCTGGTGTTTATAAAATATTGCATGATTTTTAAAACAGTGTTAAAAACAAATTATTGCATGTATGATATAAAAAAATAAAAGATTTGTGAACTATATCGCCCATAAAGAAGCCAAAGAATTTGTTTTTTTAATAACAGCTGGTATATTTAAATAATTCTTAATTTTGTATTTTAAAAGTCGGTCGATAATCAAAACTTTAATTTTTTTTATTAATAATCAAATAAATAAAATTCTTTAGAGCAAGTTTCTATCATTTCAAATATACGTACAAAGTTCCGTATTGATATTTATAGTACAACTATAAAAAAAATTTAGTTAAAAATAAGATTGAATTTTTAGGTTAGAATCTACCGGCGTTTCCTCTTAAAGCGACATCAATTGTTTTGATTTAATTAGTAAAATAGTTATTTTTAATATGATATTATAAGGATTTTCTTGTTTTTTGAATACAAATGCTTCAAGGTATGTTTTATTAAAATATTATATGAACAGAGTTTATATATAAATATATTTAAGAAAAAACACATTTGCAAAAAGCAGATTATTATATAGGTGCTCGTAAAATTTGTCAATCATCCACATTTTCTTGATGTAGGTATATGTATGACCAAAAAATGACGTGACTGTGGCGTTATTTTAATGACGATATTTTCACGTGAGATTTATCACGTCTTAATGACGTGTCTTTTTGGTTAGCTGACGAGTTATGACGAGATGTCACTTGAAAATGACGTCATTATCACGTACCTCTGCTACCTGGGTAACATGAAAAAAATGGTCAAGGACACATTTGAACGTGAAAAAAAATTATTTGACCTTGATATAACCTTGAAGGTCATGGTCAAGGTCAAATCCAATATGACCATTGCGTAGCCCGGGAAAAATACTAAAAGTTTTGTATTAAAAATGTATTTAAACAATGGTGGACGGACAAAATCAATCCACAATCTACCCGTGCGAAGCCGGGACGGGCTGCTAGTAAGTTATAAATCTAATATAATAATAATAAATATTTTATTATAGAAAAAATTAAACTTCTTTATGTCGAACTACGACGTCATATTCCCTAATTAAACTCGGACCGCAGATAATTGTAACATGTTTACACATCCTCCGTGAGTACAACGGCACTCACACCTTTTTTTCTATTTTCATATTTTATAGATTTATATGCAAGGGGGATTAGGGTGCGATTAATAATGTAAAAGGCCAAGGCCATACAGTAAGAAATAATAATAATATAAACGTATTGTTCAGTTTTTAGGGCTCTATCATACACTATATACACTACATTACATACACTATATTTATTTAAATATACAGGGTGTTACTCAATGATAGGCCGTAATTGCAAGGGCACATTACTGAATCTATTTCCAGTAGAAAAGTTCATATTAGCATGTGTCCTAAAATGTCTGATTTTCAAGATACAGGACGTCAAAGTTTAAAAAAATCGGTTTTTTAATAATATTTCAAAGATCCTTGTGCCGATTTTGTTGACATTTGGCACTGTTGTTTATTGTAATAAGACGCTAAGTTAACACTAACTAGAAGATAATTATGAGTTCCAGTGGCGTCCCGGGGGACAGTCTCACGAATAATATTTGTTTTCCTCAAAAACGAAGTGAGGTACGAAGTAATGTCAAGAGACAAAAAAGTTGTATTTTTAGCTGCTTAATCTGAAAAAAATATAAATTTTTTTAAGAAGTCAGTGGCGTACACTTTTTTTGTCAATATTATTCGTGAGATTGTCCCCCGGGACGCCACTGGAACTCATAATTATCTTCTAGTTAGTGGTAACTTAGCGTCTTATTACAATAAACAACAGTGCCAAATGTTACAAAATCAGCACACGGATCGTTGAGATATTATTAAAGAACCGATTTTTAAAAAAACTGACGTCCTGTATCTTGAAAACCAGACATTTTAGGACACATGTTAATATGAACTTTTCTACTGGAAATTGATTCAGTAATGTGCCTTTGCAATTACGGCCTATCATTAAGTAACACCCTGTATACAATCTGTCCCTTTCAATACACGCCAGCGTAGCGGGTTGCATATCGGTATCCGAATGGCGCCGGACACAGGCGCATGGCCCCTGCAGCGGATCGGAGGCGTCAACCGGTATGCAACCCGCTACGCTGGCGTGTATTGAAAGGGACGGATTGTATACACTATGCAAAAAAAACAAGCTCGAAGTCGTGAGCAGACCAGGCAAGCTAAAAATGGCGCGTTGCCACGAGTCGACTCAAGTCGAACAATTTGGTAGTTCGACCGTATATAGTCGACTTAAAATTTCTTTGTTATTAGTCGAATCGCATGAAGTCGCAAGACGAGCTACTTCGTTCGATTCGACTAATAACAAAGAAATTTTAAGTCGACTACGGTCGAACTACCAAGTCGTTCGACTTGAGTCGACTCGTGGCAACGCGCTTTAAGAGGCTAAAAACTACTCGCTGCAGCTACTCGTTCTCGCGCCGTCGTCTGTCGTATTCTCGCCCCCGGTGTTGCCACCTCGGCTTCACGGATGCCACGTTCCGCGTTGGACTTCTCTGCCTTCTCATCGTCCTCCGTCCCAGTCCCTTGCGTAAGTCAAAGCCGATCCAATGGCCACGATGGCTGCATTCTCTGAAGAAGGGGCTTCCTTGCTGCTCCTTCGAGTTACGGCATCTGACAAAAAACATTACAAAATGATGTATTGCAATCATTACTTTGAACAAAATTTACATGTTACAAAAACAATAATTTACATGAAAAAATATTAATCACTCTCACCTATTATACACCGATGGAGCCTGAACTCTTTAAGGAGAAACTTGCTAGACGCTTTGCGGACGTTCGTGAATTTAACAGCCAGATCTTTTGCTAAATATTTCTTCATGATGTTCACCACGCTTTTGGAAATATTTCCTTCTACATCCATGAGCGAGTTGAGAGAAGAAATCTGCAAGTAAAGTTAAAATTTGTAATATATGTAATATTTTTAATACATTATACGAGTAACTAATTGAAACGTAAAACTTACAAAATCTTCGCGGAATTTGGTATCCTCCAATTTGTCATCGAATTCCGTAATATCCGATATATTTTGGACTGGAAGATTCAAGTTATTGTCCTGCAAGTAGGACTCTAAGTCGTATGCGAAACGAGGGGGTTTCTTTCGAACGAGGGATCATCCACTTATTGTTCCAAGAACCAGTTGCATTAGTTAATTCAGCAGGCTGGATCTGCTGCCTCGAGTGCATGGACGTGCGTCACTTTAAATGGATGGATGGTAGTGTTCACGAATATTGTAAAATATCGCAGGAATGTTACAGAAAAGTTACTTGCAAAAACTTGCTTTGTGGGGTGTAAATGATGATATTTTGTAATTTCCATCGTTATACCAGAGGCGAAGAAGAGATGAAATAGAAGTGAGGTACATGTACACTTCACGTTTGACAGGTCGGTATATAAATTGGAACTTGTGATAGTATAATACGAGAGAGGAAATATATCGATAAAGAAAAGATAATAATAAAGTAGTTACTCCATTATTGTAA
The DNA here is from genome assembly GCA_963678675.1 of Xiphydria camelus. Taxonomy (NCBI): domain Eukaryota; kingdom Metazoa; phylum Arthropoda; class Insecta; order Hymenoptera; family Xiphydriidae; genus Xiphydria; species Xiphydria camelus. Next base: position 30,288,882 of record OY783193.1, read on the forward strand.
TCTAATTCCATTGTATCCCTTACTTTTCTGCCACGACTTTGATCGTTGAATCGAAGAAAAATCAAATTTATTGGTTGATCCATCTACTATTAACAATCAAAGTTGTGGCAGAAAAATAAAGGATACAATAGAATTGGATTACAATAATGTAGTAACTACTTTATTACTATTTTTTCTTTATCGATATATTTCCTCTTTCGTATTATACTATCAGAAGTCCCAATTTATATACCAACCTATCAAACGTGAATTGTACATGTACCTCACTTCTCTTTCATCTCTTCTTCGCCTCTGATGTAACAATGGAAATTACAAAATATCCATTTAAAGTGGCACACGTCCATGCACTCGAGACAGCAGATCCAGCTCGCCGAATGAACTAATGCAACTGGTTCTTGAAGCAACAAGTGGATGATCCCTTGTTCGAAAGAAATCCCCTCGGGTTCGCATACGATCTGTAACAAATTGTAAATAACATAAACATTTGCAGTTTCACTATTTAAAATATACCGAACTTACTCAACGTAGAAATTAAGAAACTATATAAATCTGAGTTAACCAATTCTAATAACAGAATTATTAAAAATGATATATTTCATCTTTCGTATTACTATCACAAGTTCCAATTTATATACTGACCTGTCAAACGTGAAGTGTACATGTACCTCACTTCTATTTCATCTCTTCTTCGCCTCTAGTGTAACGATAGAAATTACAAAATATCATAACTTTTCTGTAACATTTCTGCAATATTTTACAATATTCGTGAACACTACCGTATGTTAAAAATATATATTTCTCGATAAATTCGAGCATGTGTGTTGCGAAACATCATAGAAACGTTTCAGTCTCATTACGTCGAAAGATCTCCTCGATAAGGTACAGCTCGATAAGATTGTACTTGTTCGGGCTGAATTATATAGGGTTTTTATAATTATTTTAGGAAGTCCCAAAAGAATACAGGTGCAGCAAAATATCGATGCTGTCCTAGAAAGAATGAGGAATAACCCTCGAACCCTAATCGATATCAGTGATTCCTCATTGACGTTCGTTACACCAGACTTGAAGAAGAGATGAAATAGAAGTGAGGTACATGTACACTTCACTTTTAACAGGTCGGTATATAAATTTGAACTTGTGATAGTATAATACGAAAGATGAAATATATCACTTTTAATAATTCTGTCATTATCATCTATAGAATTAGTTAACTCAGATTAATATAGTTTCTTAATTTCTATGTAGAGTAAGTTGGGAATATTTTAAATAGTGAAATACTGAATATAATTGTGTTATTTATAATTTGTTACAGAAATGTACTGCTATTGAATTCCACCCAGAAGGACTCCAAATCATGTGTGAACCCGAGGGGGTTTCTTTTGAACGAGGGATCGTCCACTTGTTCCAAGAACCAGCTGCATTAGTTTATTCGGTGGGTTAGATCTGCTGCCTCGAGTGCATCCTTCAACGTGCGTGCGTTCATCCTTCAATATCCTCCCTACCATGATCTGCTGATTCTAACCTCTGTTGCCACAGCCCGAATGCTCGTCGAAGGTTATTCCTTATTCTTTCTAGCACAGATCTATATTATGCTGCATCTGTATTCTTCTGGGACTTCCTAAAATAATTATAAAAACCCCATATAATTCAGCTCTGACAAGTACAATCTTATCGAGGAAATCTTTCGATGTAATGATTCCGAAATGTTTCTATGATATTTTGCAACATTTGCGAATTTATCAAGAAATATATATTTCTAACATACGGTAGTATTCACGAATATTGCAAAATATCGCAGGAATGTTACAGAAAAGTTACTTGCAAAAACGTGCTTTGTGGGATGTAAATGATTATACCAGAGGCGAAGAAGAGATGAAATAAAAGTGAGGTACATGTACATTTCACGCTTGACAGGTCGGTAAATAAATTGGAACTTGTGATAGTATAATACGAAAGAGGAAATATATAAATAAAGAAAAAATAATAATAAAGTAGTTACTCCATTATTGTAATCCAATTCCATTGTATCCCTTATTTTTCTGCCACGACTTTGATTGTTGATAGTGGATGGATCAGCCAATAAATTTAATTTTTATTCACTATCAACAATCAGTCGCGGCAGAAAAATAAGGGATACAATGGAATATTGGATTATAGTAATGTAGTAACTACTTTATTATTATTTTTTCTTTATTGATATATATTTCCTCTTTCGTACTATACTGTCTCCAAAAAAAATTTGAAATCAATTAAGATCGCCATGTTCAAGATTTATATATAAAAAGTAAAAGGCATCATTTGAAAGGAAAATTATTTAACTCGTTACTAAAAAATTCGACTAAAAAAATTTATAAACAAATTTTCATAAGAAAGAACTTGCCGTGTTTAAGTTTTCATATTTTGTCCACTATACCGAATAATTTGCAGTGCTTGGGCGGTGCTAGAGTGATTCATAAATTGCACTGCCGAAGTCAAATTCAGAGAAATTCAGAAGGCCCCCGCCTGATCGGTTTCTCGTGCGACGTTCGGTATACTGGTGGTATCATATAAGTGTATGAATTTATTTAAAGTCATAAGTGCATAAACATCGAATGTAATTCTCTGTAAATTTTTTATTTTGAAGGAAAAAACGCGGCAAGTTCTTTTTTATGAAAATTTGTTTATAAATTTTTTTAGTCGAATTTTTTAGTAACGAGACAATAATTTTCCTTTCAAATGATGCCTTTTACTTTTTATATATAAATCTTGAACATGGCGATCTTAATTGATTTCAAATTTTTTTGGAGTGTATTTTACGTATCAATGTTTGTTGGCACTGAATGAACATGCCGCCTTTTTTTTACAGAGAATCTGTTTTTGTGGGGGGATTTCATTATTTTTTGGAATTTATTCATGAGGAGAATACGTACCTACATGTAGGAAAATAGCTTTTTATTACCACCAAATTAAAATCTCACATTTTATACCGATACGAGCTAATTAATTATAACCACGTTACTTTTGATTTATTCTCGTGATATTTTGAAAGGGATTTATAAACTAGAGTGTGCCCTTATATTTTTCACTTTGCTTTAGTATTTTGGAGAAATAAAACATACCGCTTTCGAATGTACAGGCCATCGGATTTTTCTTATATTTTGGTCGTCTTCAGAAATCCATGTAGACATTTTACCTTTAACTCTAACAATAAGTATACTCTTCCAATAACCGTGACGAATTGTTTCATCACATGTAAAAATACTACTCATGACAGTATATATGTTGTTACATATTAACTCGAGATGTTGGAATAGTTTTAATGCCGGGTTTACACGTTTGGCACTTGCCTCAAACTCCAAACATTTACCAACGTACAAACGTGTAAACGCTTCGCAAGCGCTTACCGTAAACTTCCTTTGATTTGTGCCAAAAATCGACACTCGGTCGGATCGGCGACAAGTGCTAGCAAGCCTACACAAGCAAAGCCAAAATGCTATTCACACGTTTGAGTTTGTGATGGCTTGTCGAGGTTTGGCAAGCGTATAAACCCGGCATAAGAAATCCTTTTCCATGCACCGCTGAAATTTTGCCCTTACTCGTAAATAAATTTCTCAAGTCACTCGCAAAGTTACGTATACGCATCTTAGCGAATAGACCAATCAGGATCAAGTATTCCGTTGTGATGAGGGTCCTGATTGATCTACTCGCTAAGATGCGTATACGTTTCCTGATACGGAATACTTGATCTTGATTGGTCTATTCGCTAAGATGCGTGCACGCAAAAATACGAGCGAGTTCGAGAAAGGGTCCCTTGATCTGCCGGTAGCTGTCAATTCGGGAGATCGAAGTATCTAACCTCGAAATTGTTAATTTGTAAATAATAATTAATATAATGTGTGTAGAAGTGATAAATAATTACCAAGTGTTTAAAAATCGGTGTCCATAACTGTGGCTTCAACTTCCAGTGATTAAGTAAGTAATTACTGCAGAACGAGTAGGTTACAAGATTTTCATGAAGTTTTTGACGGTTTTCTTGCATGTCCCCTTTCATAAGGTGCAAAAACAAAGAGGATGTAACTCCTGTTCTATCCTGAAGAAAATGAGTCGATGGACATCAGACATTGTCGAACTTATCACCGAGCGCCTTTCACCCATGGTATTTTCATTGCAATATGCGCTTTTCATTTCAACTATTCCTGCTTTAAATAACTTTCACTTCTTTCAAAGTATTTACCTCTTGTACGAATTGTTGATCGTAGGGGGCAGTGATCAATGATTGTGACTAATCGTAGACAAATTATTCCTGCGATGATGTTCCAGTTGCGAAGCATACACTAGCAAGTCAGCTTACAGCGTCCGATGTTTAGTATCAACTTTATCTCTTTTGGAACACCCATCACCCGAGCATAATCACGATTACGTTAACGTTAATTGCAGAGTAGACCGTGAGCTTGGGCATAGTATCGCAGTAGTACTTCGGCACAGTTGTCGACGACGAGTCGCTATTATTGATCGCTGCCTCCTACCACGAACAGTTCATAAAAGGTTATTAGCTTGGAAGAAGTAAAAGTTATTTAACGCTGGAATAGTTGAAACGAGAAGCGCGTATTGCAATTAATGTACCGTGGGTAATAGGCGCTCGGTGACAAGCCTGACATTCTCTGATGTCCATCGAGTCATCTTTTTACAGACAGGACTCGAGCTAGATCCTCTTCGGTTGCACCTGTACGAGATTCCATGTTAGAATAGGGCGAGTCTTCATGAAAATCTTCTAACCTACTCGTTCTGTAGTAATACTTAATATCTCTGGAAGTTGAAGCAACAGTTATTGGCAAAAACCGGACACCGATTTTTAAACACTTGAGGAATCTCATCGAAGAAACCCGAATGATTATTTCTTATCACTTCTACGCATTATTTATCATTATTTATAAATTAACGATTTCGAGGTTAGACCTGTACGAGATGACATGTCAGAAAATCATGAGTCTTCATGAAAATCTTCTAATCTACTCGTTCTGCAGTAATACTCAATAATATCACTGGAAGTTGAAGCAAACGAGAACCAGAATCTCTCCTCTCTAGAGCTCGGAGGCTGCTCTCTAGTAGCTGGACTAGTAGCTCTCTAGAGAACGGAGGCTGGGAATCTACAGTGAAGTGACAATAAGCCAACCTGTCATCATCCCCCCTCTGACCGCATAAACATAAGGAAACACGAGGAAAGCGCACTAAGAATCGTTTTAGGCGTGTGATATTTCCGTAGGACCTCGTTCCGTGCCATGACGACGCATCTTCCGACGAATTTCAAAATTCCAGACCATCGAGGTAATTATTCAATCAACGTCGTATCTCGACACTTGCGATACTTTATCTTTTTTTCTTCTCCATCACTCCCTCCGTCACACTTGGTACCTCGTACGCGATAACGCAGGTGCAGCTCATCGCCGAGTAACAATATACCGCTGATGTGAATAGTTCAAAGCGCCAAGCACATGAAACGACGCGGCTCCAAGATCCTGAAGGAAGGATGGATGGTGCACTCGACGAATCGCGATCCGATGGTAGGTTGACGACGTGGCGCTGATTCGGTTTCGCTTCCCCCATCATTAAGACGCGCGTGTTTTCAGAGGAAGAGACACTACTGGCGAGATTGGACACAAAGGCCATAATTCTATTCCAAAGCGATAGCAGTTCCAAGTACTTCAAAGAGATTCCGTTGGCTGAAATTCTAGTCGTCGACGCCGCCAGGGAACAACAAAATTCTCGTGAGTATATATATCGTTAGAAATTGTCTGCGCGCATTTAGTCGGTTTACAACCCGAGTCGAAATTTTGGTTCTCCCTTGGTGCTCCGTAATTCTCCACTTGAAACATTGGTTCTCCCTTGGTGCTCCGTAATTCTCCAGTCGGTAATATTGGTTCTCCCTTGGTTCTCTGTACTTCTCCTTAATACTCTATAACGACTCTTTTGCTTCTCTACCCGAGTCGAAATCCGACTTAGACAATTTTCGACTGTCGCGTCCGATGGACTTAGAAAATTTTCGACTGTCGCACCCGATGGACTTAGAAAATTTTCGACTGGCACGCTGATTAGCTATAGGTACATTAATTACCTATATATTTGTGGTAGACAGTAATACAAAATAAACAGCCACAGATATACAATACATGAACTAAAATTTCATATTTTTAATGAAAAAAAATTACAATGAATTACAATTTATTCTAATTCTTTATCATTAGTTGGCATTGATACATATGACTGGCAATTGATCGTAACATGAAAACATGGAGCTTGTATTAGATTTTGCGGTACCTAAGGTAAAAGCACCAGTGGCCGGACGGTTAAGACCAGTATCCGGACACCCATAAAAATATATGTAGCAGATTTGATTGAGTGTTCTTACTAGATGGAATTTGTCATGGGCGTTCCTAATTTATTGAAGATTCTTTCTCAGTAATTGATTCTTTTTACCACATTTAATAGTCAGTGTTATACATAAAAATGTCCGGATATTGGGACGTGTCCGGCCACTGGTGCTTTTTCCTTACTTGTGAAAGAGCTCTGTAAGCAGCAACGGAATACATTTAGGGACTTAGAAAAATTTCGGTCTCCTGCATAGGTATAGGTAGAGACTTGAACATTTATTTGTGAATAAATGGGCAAGAATTGTAATTTGTTCAATTATTAAATCAATAAATTATTTGATTTCGAGTTTCCAGAGTATGTTGAGCAAGTTATAAATTATACTGTTTATTAAAAAGCACAGATTATTATAGTAAATCAGGACTTGGTTGCAGGAGGTTGAATGGTGAGAACATGCGTTGGAAGTTGTCAGACGAAAAATTGTAATAAGTGCGATCAACAGAGAGTGCAAAAGTAGTATAGGGCATAGATAGAAAGCTGAGAGAAAGAGTTAAAGGATAGATTATAAGGGTTTGTTGGGAAAGGGAGGGTAACGATAGGAAATTAGGAAAAGCGAGGAAAAGTCAAAAGTGAGGTTAAGTGAAGCGGTGAGGAGGAAGATAAGCAAGAGAGAAAGAGCGTGGAAAGGGCAGAGTCGGTAAGGTAGGTAAGCTTTAGACCTGTGGCGGAAAAGGAAGGTTCGGTGGTCTTTCAGTTCTCGGATTTCGACTGGGGTACGGGAGTACCTTAGAAAATTTAGTTCTCCAACGGAGGACTACGGGAGTATCTAAGAGAATTTGGTTTTGCTACTCCTCTGATGCTCCCAACGTGCAAATCGGGAAATAACTGCACGTACAGAGCAGCAGTGGAGCACCAAAACTGCCTGGATTGTAATGGGCCCGAAAGGTTCTCAGGTAGTCGACCTTCTCCAAGAGAGAACCAAGGGAGCACCAAAATTTCGACTCGGGAACGCGCACGTTCTCTCCTTCCTACTGGTCTTGGACCTACTGGTCCTAGCTTCAATAAACGATTCTAAACGATTCTTCCAGGCACGATGCATTGCTTCGAGTTGAGAACGGCCAACGTCGATTACTACGTCTACGAAGATCCCCTCTACGGAGGTGCGAGTGGTCAGCTTCCGCCGCCGGAAAGTGGCGTTGGCGTTCACTTGGCGAGATCCTGGGAAATGAGTATCAGGCAGGCATTCATGCCCGTCACCTCCGGATCGGCAAGTACGTTCAGAGCTCGCGAGTGTGCGCACGAACGCGTACCGACGCTATAACCGAAAAACACGCGTCGTTTTCCGCAGGTCGGCAGGAGCAGTCGACGACCGAGCCAGAGCAACGCGTAACTGACACGTCGCCCAGCTCTATCACATCTTCCCAGACGAAGTTCTTGGCTCGGGTCAATTTGGTATCGTCTACGGCGGAGTTCATCGCAAGACCGGCCGCGCGGTGGTGATAAAGGTGATCGACAAGCTACGTTTTCCCACCAAGCAAGAGGCCCAGCTCAAGAACGAATGAGCATCCTGCAGAATCTCTCTCACAGCGGAGTCGTCAATCTCGAAAGGATGTTTGAGTGTACCCGAAAATCCCGTTGTACAAAAGTAATTTCTAAGCATGTTTCGCCAAGCAATCGGCTGTTCTCATGGCGAACCATGTAAAACGCGCCATGCGCAGCTTATTGTACTTTCGTACACCGGGACTTTCAAAAAATTATTATAAATTGACCGTGCATTTTGTCATGTAGGTTCTCGCATCAATTTTATAGTACATTTTCCCCGCTACAAATTGGTATCATCATTTTTTTGATCGAGTAAATAATATAGGAGAAATTAATGATTAATAGCCCAGTAGAACTAAATTTGTTTCTTCTATTAAGTAAGAAGTTTATTAGCCTCATGATAAAACCGGTACCAATCGATAGAAAAAAGTCTCCTGAGTGACATATAGAAATGGGTAATCTTGAAATTGACGAGAAAGAATATAATTAATTAAAAACTATCTTTCAAAATCACTTATGCCAAGAAATCGCGAAGCTATGTTTTTTCTGTAACTAATTTCATAAATGAAAATATCCCAATGTAGAGGAGAAAATTCTTTACAAATTTCAAGTCGGAACTTATAGTCTATGATGCACCGTTTTTGTGTAATTGATTATTAAACATATGTAATTCAAATTGGCTTAAATCGATCAGCTGATCGTTACGCGACGCTCCTTTATTATGCGCGCAGCTAACGGAGGAAAGAAGCGCATTCCGCAATCTATTCAAATTTATGCTTCATTATGTATTGATTTTTATAATTAATATCAAATTCTTCGTTTTTTGAAAATTATTACCATTATTTTTAATTCTGTTATGAATGAAGAAGTAATTTTTTAAATAATTTAACGACGAAGGATCTTTAGTAAATGTCAACAAAATAAATTTAAATGATCAATTTTCATAAATCATTTTCGAAATACTTGTGGGTTTTACACCGTTTTATTTTCGTGCAGTCATCCTATGGAGATATAAAGAATTACGTGAAATCTGAAAAAGAAAACAAACTAAATTCATTTTTTGTTCAGATATTGGCAAAAATCATACACCGGTTTTTAAACACTTGGGGAATATCATCGAAGAAATCCGAATGATTATTTCTTACCACTTCTACGTATTAGTAATCATTATTTACAAATTAACGATTTCGATCTCCCGAATTGACAGCTACTGGGAGATCAGACTTTTGACACTTTTCGCTCAGCTCGTAAGACCGCAGCGCATTCTCCCGAAGCCAACTCTTAAAGCACCGAGCCAACCACTTCCAGCCAAATGTCAGGGAAATTCAAAATCAGGAGTTTTTCCCAGAGGACATTCGGTATATGTTGTTACATATATTAACTCGAGACGTTGGAATAGTGTTAAAAAATCCTTTTGCATGCACCGCTGAAATTTTGCCTTTACTTGTAAATAAATTTAATTTAATTATTACCACATCATTTACAGCTTCGATGCTGACCTTGCGACTCATTTCAGTCCGAGTAGAACATTCATTGCAATTATCATCATAAACATGCCCATGCGAATAAGAATCATCTATTAACTGCTACAGAAAAATTGCACGCCCATTTGAAAGTAATGGTACTGACAAAGTATATGTATTAGATGTATTAGATGTATTTTTAAATTCTTAAACGGTACGTGTACTTATTAACATTTTAATATCGCGATTCGCAAGATCAGGCTGCAAACCTTAAATATATTTCAATAAATGGACTATATTAGGTCTAAAACTTTGCTTCCGCTGTTTTTTACATTAAACTGGTTTAGGAAAACGGTGGAAGCAAAGTTGTACACCTAATAGAAATTAATTGGTACAAAATAAATATGTGTTATTCTTTTCATTTATAATTATCATATAAACAAGCAATGTATGAACAGAAAATAAATAATGTATAAATGACATTCTCCTCTGGTATATCATCCTATCACACTTTTCCAAAGTCTTCTAATCTTGTTAACTACCTTTAAAAGGTTTACCTTTATTTTCGGTGAAGACATATCTATACTTAGCTCTAGTGGTGTTAAATTTCTAAGCAGAATTTATTTTAAGAAATGTATATAAAGGGATATAATATTTAGCACGGAAATTATTAAGCCATAAAATAAGCCATATCACAGAGCATCTCACGAGATATGTCCAGAAATACCAATGCAAATAGAAACAATAATTATTTACAATATATCGTATATTCGTTATTTTCACTGAAAGCAGTATGTAGTATTTTGGAAATGGAAGAAGAATTTAAATAATTTCATTTAAACAATATATTAATCTTAGAAAAATGATTGTCTCGTAATTAAATGACAAAGAGGCACTATTCACTCCACTCGCGAAATGGCAGATCCGAGCCCTGGAGACGTTTGTCGGGTGCACTCGCGCCTATCGGTCGCATTTTTGTACGCACTTTCATCGATCATCGCTGAACAGTCGATCGACGATGGAAGCCGAAATATATCCCACACATTTGATGGCGCTTGTATGTGTTTGATGATCGCATCATCTGTGTACACATTTCCGATCATGGCCGACTATCCCCGAAGGTAGGCGGAATTTTTGTGACATTTTGACATATATACATCGCGGCCGAGAAAAGAAATCCTCGACTTTGAGGGGCAAGGGGCGTGGCTTCGCGTTGCTAAGGAAAAATCTCTGTTAATATGTAACTTACAACATTTACTCTGGTCCCTATCGATAGAGAATAGTCGATTTATATGGCGTAACTAAGCATAGTTTTGGTTATAACCGTATATTTATTGAGAAAATTCGATGTTAAAATTGAGGGGTGAAGGGGGCAGACTTTTTTCCTGTAAAGATACACGGGTGCTCGCGGCGACAGCGCTGGCGGCGTCGTTCTGACGATTGAATGAACATGCCGCGAGACACTACCGTGTCTCTTGATCCCAAGTTCGAATTTATATACCGACCTGTCAAACATGAAGTGTACATGTACCTCACTTTTATTTCATTAAGTATTACTGCAGAACGAGTAGGTAAGAAGATTTTCATGAAGACTCATGATTTTCTGACTTGTCATCTCGTACAGGTGCAACCGAAGAGGATCTAGCTCGTGTCCTGTCCACAAAAAGATGACTCGATGGACATTGGAGAATGTCAGACTTGTCACCGAGCGCCTATATCCCACGGTGCACTAATTGCAATACGCGTTTTTCCTTTCAACTATTCCAGCGTTAAATAACTTTTACTTCTTTCAAGCTAATAACCTTTTTTGAACTGTTCGTGGTAGGTGGCAGCGATCGATAATAGCGACTCGTCGTAGACAAGTTCGTCTATTAAAACTAAAAAGCAATTCGGTGTACCGAACTACTACTTCGATAATGTGCCCGAGCTCACGGTCTATTCTGCAATTAACATTAACGTAATCGTGATTATGCTCAGGTGATGGGTGTTCCAAAAGAGGTAAAGTTGATACTAAACATCGGGTGCTATAAGCTGACTTGCAAGTGTATGCTTTGCAACTGGAACATCATCGCAGGAATAATTTGTCTACGATTAGTCACAATCATTGATCGCTGCCCCCTACGATGAACAGTTTGTACAAGGCAAATACTTTGAAAGAAGTGAAAGTTATTTAAAGCAGGAATAATTGAAACGAAAAGCGCATATTACAATAAATATATCGTGGATAGTAGGCGCTCGCGGTGACAAGTCTCATATTCTCCGATGTCCATCGAGTCATCTTTTTACAGACAGGATACGAGCTAGGTCCTCTTCGGTTGCACCTGTACGAGATGACATGTCAGAGTCTGCAGTAATACTTAATGAGATAAAAGTGAGGTACATGTACACTTCACGTTTGACAGATCGGTATATAAATTCGAACTTGTGGGGTAGTATAATACGAAAGAGGAACTATATCGATAAAGAAAAAATAATAATAATGTAGTTACTACATTACTGTAATCCAATTCCATTGTATCCCTTATTTTTCTGCCACGACTTTGATAGTTGATAGTGAATAAAAATCAAATTTATTAGCTGATCCATCCACTATCAACAATCAAAGTCGTGGCAGAAAAATAAGAGATACAATAAAATTGGATTATAATAATGGAGTAACTACTTTAACCACTTGGGGAAACTCACCGAAGAAACCGGAATAATTATCTTATCACTTGTACACTTGATTTCGATGTTACATGCTTCGATCTCCCGAAATGACAGCTACCGGGAGATCAGGGGGGCCTTTCTCGAGTCACTCGTATCTTTGCGTGCACGCAACTCAGTGAAGAGACCAATCAGGTTCAAGTATTCCATTACGGCGGGGGTCCTGATTGGTCTACTCGCTAAGAAACGTATACACATCTTTGCGAGTAGACCAATCAGGACCCCCACCACAACGGAATACTTGATCTGCAACAGTTAATAGATGATTTTTATTCGCATTGGCATGTTTATGATGATATTTGCAATGAATGTTCTACTCGGATTGAAATGAGTCGTAAGGTCAGCATCGAAGCTGTAAACGATGTAGTAATAATTACATTAAATTTATTTATGAGTAAGGGCGAAATTTCAGCGGTGCATGCAAAAGGATTTCTTAAAACTATTCCAACGTCTCGAGTTAATATATGTAACAACATATATACCGTCATAAGTGGTATCTTTACATGTGATGAAACAATTCGTCATGGTCATTGGAAGAGTATACTTAGAGAGAGAGAGTTGAAGGTAAAACGTCTTCATGGATTTCTGTAGACGACCAAAATATAAGAAAAATCCGATGGCCTGTAAATTCGAAAGCGGTATATGTTTTATTTCTCCAATATACTAAGGCAAATTGAAAAATATAAGGGCTCTCTAGTCTATAAATCCCTTTCAAAATATCACGAGAATAAATCAAAAGTAAGTAAGTGGTTATAATTAATTGGCTCATATCGGTATAAAATGTGAGACTTTAATTTTGTGGTAATAGAAAGCTATTCTTCTACATGTACGTATTCTCCTCATGAATAAATTCCAAAAAGTAATGAAATCCCCCCACAAAAACAGATTCTCTGTAAAAAAAGGCGGCATGTTCATTCAGTGCCAACAAAAATTGATACCTACGTAAAATACTCTCTAAAAAAGATTTGAAATCAATTAAGATCGCCATGTTTAAGATTTATATATAAAAAGTAAAAGGCATCATTTGAAAGGAAAATTATTGTAAATCAAGTTACTAAAAAATTCGACTAAAGAATTTATAAAAAAATTTGAATAAAAAAGAACTTGCCGCGTTTTTTTCCTTCAAAATAATAAATTCAGACAGAATTATACTCGATGTTTATGCACTTATGTGATTTTAAATAAATTCATACACTTATATGATACCACCAGTATACCGAATGTCGCACGGGAAACCGATCAGGCGGGGGCCTTCTGAATTTCTCTGAATTTGACTTCGGCAGTGCAATTTATGAATCACTCTAGCACCATCCAAGCACTACCAATTATTCGGCATAGTGGACAAAAGATGAAAACTTAAACGCGGCAAGTTCTTTTTTATTAAAATTTTTTTATAAATTCTTTAGTCGAATTTTTTAGTAACTTGATTTACAATAATTTTCCTTTCAAATGATGCCTTTTACTTTTTATATATAAATCTTGAACATGGCGATCTTAATTGATTTCAAATCTTTTTTGGAGAGTATTTTACGTAGGTATCAATTTTTGTTGGCACTGAATGAACATGCCGCCTTTTTTTACAGATCATCATTTACATCTCACTACCGTATCTTAGAAATATATATTTCTCGATAAAAACGTTTCGGAATCATTATGTCGAAAGATCTCCACGATAAGGTACAGTTCGATAAGATTGTACTTGCTCGGGCTGAATTATATGGGGTTTTTATAATTATTTTAGGAAGTCGCAGAAGAATACTGGTGCAGCAAAATATCGATGCTCTGTGATAGAAAGAATAAGGAATAACCCTCGAACCCTAATCGGTATCAGTGATTCCTCATTGACCGTCGTTACACCAGAGACGAAGAAGAGATGAAATAGAAGTGAGGTGCATGTACACTTCAGGTTTGACAGGTCGTGTATAAATTGGAACTTGTGATAGTACGAAAGAGGAAATATATCGATAGAGAAAAAATAATGATAAAGTAATTACTTGATTATTGTGATCCAATTCCATTGCATCTCCTATTTTTCTGTCACGGCTTGTTGATGGAGAAGAAAAACCATTGATTCGTCCCGTGCTCGCATGACGCTGAAAACAAAAAATAGAATATCCGCAAAGATATATGTCCTTCATAGGCAATCAAAGTGAGGTTAGAATGGTTAGATAGAAAGTAACTGATCTGATGGCAATTCTTCTGAGATGCTGCCGTCTCCTTTCCTGCTCTTTATGCACAGGCATCCAGAGAAAAGTAGCACTGCATCCGTTCACTATCACGATTCACGATTATTGAAAATAATGTAAACGATTAGCAAACTACACGGAGCGTCTGTCACATTCACCACTATTCGCCAGGGCCGTCCCGGAAAAAGGGGACGTTTTGAGCCTCTCACCAGGGCCGTACTCTTTTCCCGGGACGGCCCTGGCGAATTTCTAAACACAGAAATAGCCGTAGCGCCTAAACTAAAATAGCTAGAAAAAAAAGTCATAAAGAAAAGATTAGAATGTTATTATCTACAACTTTTATTAAGGTCATTTTGTCGAAAAAAAAAATAATAATAAAATAATAAAAAAGCCTTTTGATTCGGTACTCTGGAGACTACCCTTAAACAGCCCTGAAAAAATCACCCTACTCTCGTCGATTTTTTTGCGGCATTGGTAAAAATGGATAAGTGCCTTGGACTAAGTGATTAGGTACCTCAGTTGGGGCCAGATTGGGGTACCCAATGTAGCCCCAACTAAACGCTAATACTATATCGTATCACCTGACCCAAATTCAAGTCACTAAAAGTTCGGAATAAGTTCTAAATGTCCAGATTTATTTTTGCTTCCGGTACATAATTAAAACAAACAATTGTATCTATTCGATTTATTATATTTTATTCAAATTGGGCCGCCCAATTGGGGCCTAATTGACGCCCAATTACTGATTGGGCCAACTTGGGCAGATTTCCACACGGGAGATTTACGGAGCCCCGTCAATTTGACGGGTGACTTACTCAATTTCGATTATCTAATAATCTATGAGGTTAATTTAACTTAACTTTTATTAGGTAATAATCAGGCCAAAAAACAACAAAAATCACTGCATGTCTAACGTTCCGGTTCCTCGTCGAACGAATCCTTCATTGAGTCTCCGAAGAGGGTTTGAAGATGAACCGAAACGTCAGACGTGTAGTGATTTTTGTTGTGTTTTGGCCTGATTATTACCTAATAAAAGTTAAGTTAAATTAATATTAAACTACAGGCAATAGAAGTAATATTATCTTAAGAATCTATGAGGTATATCCTTTCTATGTTACTTCGCCTCCGAGTCGATAGAATATCTGGCCTTCCTGAACCTCGCGTACCTTCTCCAGGCAATTTTTCCATCCTGGCTGTATCGATAACGCTGGATCTGCAACTCTGTGAAAGACGAGTATAAGAGACAATAAAGAAACTTTTCATCTATCTGCCTCCTGGAAATAATTTCATTAAATTAGCTATTAATACTTACCCCTCTATGCAGGAAGCTGGATAATCCTTATTTCCTGCTCGTTCGAATGTTCTAATTTATAACGCATGTTAACGTTAAACGCTGACGGCTTTTTAACCAAAAAATCACGCGTGAACCGAACTGATCGCGGACATACTTTTGAAGCATCAGTGTTATAGACGCCACTGACAGCTAACCTCAATGTAAAGACTAACGCTTCTCTAGTACACAGCTGAGGCGATGCGCACGCTACGACGCGGATTTTTATGACATCTATTCGCTAAGCTGCCGGCATAACCTTGTATTCGCCTTGTATTCACCTTGAAGCGCGAACCTGGTATCTCTCTGTTATTGCAAGCTTGAAATAGATTAACAGTACAGGGCAGTGGTCAGTTTCGTCTATGCAAGGAACAGACAGGCTTGCAGCAACCCTGTATTAACCTTGCAGCTTAACCTTGCAAAACGTACCTTGTAAAACAATGTTCAACCTTGCACACAACCTGGATATATTTCTACCTGGGTTCTGCTATTTCTGTTTCGTAAAATATCAGCGGTGGTACAATATAGCCAACTCTCCCCTTACCGCTTAAAATAATTCCATCCAACTCTGAAGATATGTCTATAGATTCAACAAATTTTTTTCTCAATGCAGAATATCACGCGGCGTTCAAATTACGATAATAAGAAATTCAGCTGGGATCGTAGTAGCATCGAGAGAGCATTAGGATTTCATATACGGCGCCTTCCACGAGGCGACAAGGCTATAAGGGTTACGCGTACATACGCCGAGATTGAAGGAGGAGAGGGTTCGTGACGTCACCAAAGAGGAATCTTTGGGAGTCTTGGAGGCCGCCAGGAATGCTAACCCTCCAGCCTCATTAACATCTTGCATTTCCACTCCCCTTCCTTTCCGCTAGCAGCCGAGAAAGGTGTCTTCATTCGAGACCGCGTCGCCACGGTTTCATATTCCTATTACGAATGAACGCGCGTGAGCGCTTTTCTCGAGATCCGAGATGACGTTGGTCTTGCTTTCACATCACGAACGTTGTATCCGATTACCTTCTTTTGCTCTTGATTCGAAATAAAAATGAAGGGTAGGTGTAAACGGGCGATTTTTCGTCTAGTTAAGTCGTCTTGTTTGAAGTTTTGAAAAATGAAAGAACATTTTTGCAATTAAGGTTGATGCGGTGTATTTGTTCAAGATATTCGAGACAATTGCAATTTTGATCGTGTGTTGAATGTACGGTAGAAAAAATCCTGATTTATTGCAAACGGATTTGAAATTGGATGACGCGCGATTAAAGTTAAAATGCATTTATGTTAAATTCAGGATAATACTGCACTAAATCTTTACACCGAGAGAAAAATATAAATAGTTCAATCACGGATGTTTTAGCTATAAGTATTAGAAGGAAAGCTCTATGGCCTTGAACTTATTTTACAGTTTATAAAAATAGTACCTACAGTGGGCTATATATTATATTATTTGTAAACATACTGAGAAAAAAATTTACTTAATTAAAAACGTATTCTCTTGGATAGTCCTGAGAACACATTTTTCGATTCGAATGAATACCGACTTGGTCCAAATGATAGGATACAATTAAGGGCCGGTTTTACCAACACGGTATAAACGCCGTATAGCGCTATACTGAGAATAACCAGTACGCAAGCATTTTACTACGATGGTATAAGTCTGGAATAGGATAAACTTTGGAATAAATGCAGGGATAGCTTATCCGGCAGTTTTCAGCGCTGGATAAGCTAGCTATCCTCGGTATAACCTAACTTTTTGTTTGCGTCTTTATTCTTCCGTGACAGAATCAGAACCATGACAGAATCATAATAATTGTTATTAGTTGTGAAATAGAGTTGATTGATGTGCCAGTTTTCGAGTCATCATCTGATGATGAAATTGACGTCTTACAAAGAATGAGAAATCTTAGGAAAATACGTGCCCGCGGTAAGTAAATAAAGGATACCTATACCTACTAATTTATAACCAATATCTAATACAAAACTATTCCAGAGTTGACTATTTCGAAGAATACAATGGTTGTAGAATTCTTCACTTGATTTCGTTTGGAAAAATAAATCTTTCAGAGATTATTGGGACAAATACGACATAATCGTATTGCTACGAGGTCGCAAAGAAATGCAGCAATTCAGCCAGCAACGAAATTATTGCCAACTTTAAGATTTCTTGCTTCGGGATCAATGCTAATTACTGTAGGTAATTGTTTTTATCATAATGTTAAAACTTTTAATTAGTTATTATTATATGCCGCCACTTCTGCAACCTCCGACGACTCCTAACATCGCGAGGAGAGCTAGTTCACAGGACTATAAGTTCGTCGATCGGCATAAACCGCCACTGATTTCCCAGAAATCAATGGGCGACATACTGAAAAACATCGACAAAGTCAAATTGAAACTCGTCACAAGGTACGATTAAACAATTTTATCGCGGTAAACTTTTAATTCGCCAGGAATAAAGAGGAGTTTCGCATTGTCAGAATGTCGTGGCTGCGAAAGATTGATTTTGTTCACAGTGGGCTTTTAAACGTGTTTTTCAGATCGCCGGGTGGGAGACCTTTGCGAGCCAAACGAGAAAATAGCTCTTGCAACGACCTTCAAGAGATCTTACGGAAACGATATATCGCAATGCAATCGCCGGACAGTAGACATTCCACCGCGACGTTGACGTTCGATAATTCGTTCTAGATTAAGAACTCGATGATGCTCAAGTTCTCTAGGTCGCAGCATTTTCGCGTCGGTCGGTGCTCCGAGGAACGGCTATTGTAGCCTTCCTTTCCACGCGTGCGATTGAATCATGATTATAATTTTATCTAAGTCAGAGCTCTGGAAAATCAAAATTAATAGATCTCTCTTCTTTTTTTATAAATGAGTCTTTTCCTGCTAGGTAATTTCGCGCGACACATTTTAGATTATAGTTCTTTTTTAATAGGAGAATAGAAGCTCATAGAAACGTCGGGAAAATTTTGTTTTCTCTCTTCGCTCTTTTACTCAGAAAATGCAAGTTTAAATTTAAAATTTACGCACGCGGGTCTCTAATCGCGAGAATCTCAACGGTATCCTGTAATATCAACCAAAGAAGTCATCTACCATTGCATTGTCTTGTATAAGTAACATTTAAATTTATCTAGGTAGACATTATACCTTTCTTCAATTCGCGTGATTGCAGAGTCTTCAGGAGCAGAAGTGATACATCCGTCGTACGATGTAGAATATGAAAAAATATTAGATTTGCATTGATACACTTTTGTAAGAAACCTCGGCACTAGACATCAAGTCGTACAACGCGCTTTGTATACTTTTTAGATAGGGTCGCGTATACTTAACAAAAAACGATGACATTGTACCGCTCTATGTAGGGAAGTCCGTGTAAATTGGTACCCCCCTAAGAAATAATCCTCGTATCTTATACCTAACACAATCAATACTACCAATTTTTTTCGTGTGGATACTTTATATCCTAGATTAGTGTCTTACATCAAACAATTTATGATTTAAAGATAAATTAAAGCGAGAAAAAATAAAATGTAAATTAAATTTTTAGCGTGTAATTTGGTCGGAACCGTATAATTTGGTTTTACTGAATGTGTAATTTGGTCCATAGTGTGTAATTTGGTTTTTTATGCTTAATAGGCTAAATACAGTTGCTAAAATAATACAAACGCAACGAAACTTATATTTCCATAAATATACAAAACTTAAACAAATATACATTTCAAAATATGAAAACACGCAAGCAGATTGCAAAGAAATACGAATTTATGGTTTGCAGTGGTCACAGTGATAATAATCTATGTCGGTCAATTCAGCGCACACTTCATGTGCCCATTCATTACAGATGTGACACCTAATCCAATCTTTGTCATAATCTTGTCCACATACAATACATTCTGCTCTTTGATAGTGTCTTTCTTCTGCTTCTTTCTGCCACTCTTTTTGTTTTCTTGTCCTTCTTTTTCTATCCTTTGATTTACTTCATCTGTCTTTAAGTTTCATTTTGCTAGTCTTAGTTTCTCAGCGCGACATTTCATTTTTGGAGTCTGCTGAATATTAAGTCGATTCTTGTAAGGCGTGCTAGTTAAAATAACCCCGGAAGAGTTAAATTTCTTTTTTCTTCTTGGGTTTACTTTCTCATTTGCAGTTGTCAAAGGGCTAACTGTTTCGACTGCAATGTATGTAGGTTGTACAGTTGATGAATTATCTGAATCTTCATCAGACACTACTTCCTTTTGCAGACAAAAAGATGGTTTAACATACTGCACGACATACTGTGCTTCTTCTCTTCAAAGTACTTTTAGGCACAGAATATGCCCTTGCTGCTTCTCTGAAGCTTATACCTGAAGAATTACAATGCTCTATAGCTTTCCCCATATCCTCCGATGTCCATTTTTCATAAACACCTTTGGATTCCCTTGTAGTTCTCGTCGACATCTGCGGGAAACAAAATCTTATAACCTAAAATAACTGTACCTACGTGTAATTTGGACCGGGACCAAATTACACAATTTACGAGGTACCAAATTACACGACCACTAGTATTGTATAATAATTTTCATTTTTTGGTGAAATCTCTGAAAAACTACAATTTCGTCGCAACATATTAAATATAATAATGTGTAAATCAATTTGTTGACATCAACTTGAAAAAATCTGTACTTACTTTAACAAAATTCACGTTTAAAGTGAGAGTCACCTTATAACGATTCATGCACTGCCGACATTTTGATTATAGCTCGGTTGGTAATATCCGGACTTCATTATATTATTAGTCAAGAACCCTTGAACATATACTTAGTTCATTCGAATGAGCACAAATGTCGCCTCTAGTATTATTTTCGAAATATTTAAATGGTCCAATTTACAAGACGGACCAAATAACACGGACTTCCCCTAATCTCCGAGTAATGTCACCGCGTGATAAATCTTAAGTTGTAGCGATTTAAAAGTTTATAGATTTTAGAATATATTTTGTCCGATACGAGATTTTGATCAAATGGTGCAATTTTACGTTGTAATTACTATTATTGACGACCCTCATAGTTTTTTGAGACTGAACACATTCTTGTTGGTGAGATATCGAATGTTTGGACGTGTTTTGTACCTGATGCTTTTATCGACGACTCGAAAATAAAAGTTATTGTTACGAAAATATAAATATATTGTTATAGATATTTTTTATTTACCGGGCACGTAATTTCTTCGGATTTCTGATTCTTGGTAATACGTCAATGTCATCATCAGATGATGATTAAAAAACTGGTACATCAATCAACTCTATTTCAAAATTAATAACAATTTACCACAACGATCAGATTATGATTATGTCATGAAAGAATAAAGACGTCAAACAAAAAGTTAGGTTATACTGAGAATAACAACTCCGAATTTCGTTTATCGCGCCGGAACAACTGTCAAAACGACCAAATGTCATGCGCAGTACGTACTTCTTACTACCAACCTAAAAATAATTTTGGATGGCCAACGCTTATACCTTTAATAATTATCCCAGGCAAACTTGGAGCTGGTAAAACGCCTGCGCTTTATACCAGGTAGGGTCATTCCATACCAAATCGGACACTTTTTGGAGTAACATTTCGGATTTTGCTCAAATTTGGATATATTGTAGTCTTTGTCGATGTTTAACCGTATCTCGAAGGATTTTTCAAAATTTTGAAAATTGTTGATTTTACAGCCACTAGAAAAATAACGCTGCTTTTTTTTCATTAAATTATAATAATCAAACCGGTTGTCGGCTGAGAATAATCTTTTGGGTACTAAAAGTGAAAGAGTTGAAAAATCAGAGAAAAATTGCATCGATCAAAAAAAACTTTTTTAAATAATTTTATTTGCAATTGATTTAAACAAATGACGTATTTTCATAGCTGGCCACTTTTTAAAAATCTGAAAAAAAGCAAGCATATACTTTGATATCCTCTCTTTAATGACAAACAAACAAAAATAACGACACTTTAAAATTGACGACACAAAAATTAATTGAAGTTGACGCCGCGTCGGCCTCGCCGCATGGCCCCGCCGCTAGCGTGTCGCCAAGCCAGTCGAACCCACCGACCGGTGGCTGGTGGCGGGGCCGACGCGGCGTCAACTTCAATTAATTTTTGTGTCGTCAATTTTAAAGTGTCGTTATTTTTGTTTGTTTGTCGTTAAGGAGAGGATATCAAAGTATATGCTTGCTTTTTTTCAGATTTTTAAAAAGTGGCCAGCTATGAAAATACGTCATTTGTTTAAATTAAGTGCAAATAAAATTATTAAAAATTTTTTTTTTTTGATCGATGCAATTTTTCTCTGGTTTTTCAACTCTTTCACTTTTACTATCCAAAAGATTATTCTCAGCCGACAACCGGTTTGATAATTATAATTTAATGAAAAAAAAGCAGCGTTATTTTTCAAGTGGCTGTAAAATCAACAATTTTCAAAATTTTGAAAAATCCTTCGAGATACGGTTAAACATCGACAAAGACTACAATATATCCAAATTTGAGCAAAATCCGAAATGTTACTCCAAAAAGTGTCCGATTTGGTATGGAATGACCCGGTATAAAAAAGAGAGAGAGTATAAATTTATTCTCGGTATACTTATTCTAGGTATAACTTGGCTTTGGTAAAACCGGCCCTAAATCAATAATATTTATACGCGTTCAATCGATATTTATTTTAACCAAATAAATGTGCTCTTAGAAATGTATTCAAGAACACGTCTAATTAAGCTGAGTAAATTTTTTTCAGGAGGCAACTTAGTGCAGGAAAATTCATTATTCGCCAAAAATTTCTTTTTATTCACAAATTTAACACAAAATATTGTTATTTTGAGTATATGTACACGTAGAGAGAAATGTAATAAATTTGACTAAATCGGCGGTTATGGGTGGGGGAACGCAGATCAAGTTTACTTGGATTAATAAATTGACTCGAATGGATTACATCCTGTTTCCTTTAAATTGTCGTTAATCGTTATAACCAAATTTATTAGTCGGAGCAACTAATTCTGCATTCCCCCACTCGTAAACGCAGATTTAATTGAATATACCTACCATTTTTTCTCTCAGTGCATTAGGAACAATATTTTTAATATGATTTTTCATGGATTTTACTATAAAATAATTACGAAGACCGGAAATTATAATTCAGATCGCTACATTTTTCATTATGGTCATATAAGTAGTTGAAAGAAAAATTTTTTTCTCTCTGTGCACTCGTTTTATCACAAGTTGAAACGCGACTGCATCTTACCAAACTTCATGCATAAACGTTTAATGGTTACCGCATAATTTACCCGTGCTCGTTGAAATCGATAAAGCCGCGTGGCAATCTCGTTATTCCGCGTTGAGTGAGAATTAGCCGGAATGGAGATCGACGCGAAGTCGAGCACGAGCGAGCGCGCGCGACGCAGACGAAGGAGCGAGGAGCGGAGGGTGGTACAGGAATAGCCGAGGGAAGTCGGGGGTGTCATTATGCCGCGCGCGCCTGTTTTTTTTTCTCTCCCTCGGCGCGAGTATTTTTATGAAATTAAGGTTGAAGTGGCTGCTCCTTTCCAATCGGAATTAGCATCACTCTCGTGTTGCCGGATACCAACCCTTACTCGCCATTGTCACGCGGTTCCGAACGACGAAGGGGACGCGGGCGGCGGAAGATTCTCTCTCCCGATTGTAAATCAGGAGCGAATAACTCCGTGCTCCCGGAACTGGTTATATTACCAGTTACAGGGAAACAAAGGGTTTCGATTTCCGCGAAATTAAGCCGCAACTGGTTCTTTCATCGGCGGAAAACGTTTCAATTTTCTGGGGGGACGGATCGCGGAGAGCCGTCCGCAATTGCGGATTTTCAGCGAACGCGGACGAAAAAGTCTTGCGGATCGAAGAGCGCGGGCTCTCGCTAACCTGTGTGAAGTTAGCCCCCCCACCACCGAATAAAAAAATTTTGAATACATGATCGTTTGCCCTTTGTTTGCCCATGATTGCCCATCACTTTATTTTTTTTGCCCAACTCACCGTTTAGAAGATATAGCAAAAAATAGGGCGGGGGGCTAACTTCACGCTAGCCCCCCCCATAACGTAATTTCGAACATTCAAATGCATGATCGTTTGCCTTTGTTTGCCCATTATTGCCCATCACTTTATTTTTTTTGTCCAACCCACTGTTCAGAAGATATGGGGGGGGGGAGCTAGCGTGAAGTTAGCCCCCCCATAGTGTAATTTCGAAAATTCAAATGCATGATCGTTTGCCCTTTGTTTGCCCATGATTGCCCATCACTTTGTTTCGTTTGTCCAACTCACTGTTCAGAAGATATAGGGTGGGGAAGTGGGGAAGTATTAGATATACAACTTTGCCTCCGCTGTCTTTATCGTAAGCCATCTACAATAGAACGGCGGAAGCAAAGTGGTAAGTAGTAACACCTCGGCATCGCTTTCCCATTTTTAGATACAGTCTCAATGTGCATTTTCGACGTGATAACACTTCGGAATCGTTTGCCCATTTTTAGAAAGATTATCAGTAAGCATTTTCGACGTTTGCCCAACCCGTGGAACCGCTCTACAGCGAGTTTCATAAGTGAAGTAAAAATGAAAAATCGTAAAATCGGCGATATCACCTCGGAATCGTTTGCCCATTTTTAGAAAGAGTATCAGTAAGTACTTTCGACGTTTGCCCAACCCGTGGAATCGCTGTACAGCGAGTTTCATAAGTGATGTAAAAATGAAAAATCGTAAAATCGGTGATATCAACTCGGAAACGTTTGCCCATTTTGAGAAAGAGCTTCAGTAAGCATTTTCGACGTTTGCCCAACCCGTGGAATCGCTCTACAGCGAGTTTCATAAGTGATGTAAAAATGAAAAATCGTAAAATCGGTGATATCAACTCGGAAACGTTTGCCCATTTTTAGAAAGATTATCAGTAAGCATTTTCGACGTTTGCCCAACCCGTGGAATCGCTGTACAGGCAAACGTTTCCGAGTAGATATCACCGATTTTACGATTTTTCATTTTTACATCACTTATGAAACTCGCTGTAGAGCGATTCCACGGGTTGGGCAAACGTCGAAAATGCTTACTGAAGCTCTTTCTAAAAATGGGCAAACGTTTCCGAGTTGATATCACCGATTTTACGATTTTTCATTTTTACATCACTTATGAAACTCGCTGTAGAGCGATTCCACGGGTTGGGCAAACGTCGAAAATGCTTACTGAAGCTCTTTCTCAAAATGGGCAAACGTTTCCGAGTTGATATCACCGATTTTACGATTTTTCATTTTTACATCACTTATGAAACTCGCTGTACAGCGATTCCACGGGTTGGGCAAACGTCGAAAGTACTTACTGATACTCTTTCTAAAAATGGGCAAACGATTCCGAGGTGATATCGCCGATTTTACGATTTTTCATTTTTACTTCACTTATGAAACTCGCTGTAGAGCGGTTCCACGGGTTGGGCAAACGTCGAAAATGCTTACTGATAATCTTTCTAAAAATGGGCAAACGATTCCGAAGTGTTATCACGTCGAAAATGCACATTGAGACTGTATCTAAAAATGGGAAAGCGATGCCGAGGTGTTACTACTTACCACTTTGCTTCCGCCGTTCTATTGTAGATGGCTTACGATAAAGACAGCGGAGGCAAAGTTGTATATCTAATACTTCCCCACTTCCCCACCCTATATCTTCTGAACAGTGAGTTGGACAAACGAAACAAAGTGATGGGCAATCATCGGCAAACAAAAGGCAAACGATCATGCATTTGAATTTTCGAAATTACACTATGGGGGGGCTAACTTCACGCTAGGTCCCCCCCCCCCCATATCTTCTGAACGGTGGGTTGGACAAAAAAAATAAAGTGATGGGCAATCATGGGCAAACAAAGGGCAAACGATCATGCATTTGAATTTTCGAAATTACGTTATGGGGGGGCTAGCGTGAAGTTAGCCCCCCGCCCTATTTTTAGCTATATCTTCTAAACGGTGAGTTGGGCAAAAAAAATAAAGTGATGGGCAATCATGGGCAAACAAAGGGCAAACGATCATGTATTCAAAAATTTTTTATTCGGTGGTGGGGGGGCTAACTTCACACAGGTCTCTC
Organism: Xiphydria camelus; assembly: GCA_963678675.1. Lineage (NCBI taxonomy): Eukaryota > Metazoa > Arthropoda > Insecta > Hymenoptera > Xiphydriidae > Xiphydria > Xiphydria camelus. The sequence goes on from OY783193.1 coordinate 30,314,536, forward strand.
GCTACGCGTTGCCAGCGCGGAACGAACGTGGAGGGCTGATCGCCACCACCGCCGCCGCCGCGGCAGGCCGTTACTCTCGTCGGATTGCCATTGAGAAGCTGTCGAGCGTTTTGTCGCGAGAGATCGGGAAACGCGCGCGCGGAGGGTGGATAGTCTCGCAAAGCTCGCTCGGCGGTGTAATTCGATTGTTCGGTATCGCGTTGACCTCCACCGCGCCGCGCGGACGGACACGCAAAGCGGAAAGGGCGCCCGCTCGCTCGGACTGTCGAAGGAGGCGTAGCGCGCGCTCGAATCCACTGGAGTAGAAGTGGAGTGGAGTGGCGCGGAGAGCGGAGTGGAGTGGCGAAGCCACAGAGATGTTTACGTTGGGGAAATCTTACCGAAGAATGGAACGAAATGGTACGACGAGGCGGGCGAGCGCGAGGGAGAGGAAAAGAGCGCGCGCGCGGGCGAGAGAGGAAACGGCTCGCATCTCATAACGAGCCACCCTCGGAAACGGGAGG